>PVHP010000025.1:12500-33507 GCA_004024765.1 Zapus hudsonius | reverse complement strand
GATACATATTTCTGGCTCCAAATAATAATGTCTTCTTTTGTAGGGGGTGGGAGTGGGGGTGAGTCTTAAGGAGCCAGAGAGCTGAGGCGAAGTTTGAATTAAGTGTACTGACCTAATTGTATGTGAGAAGGGAGGAGGGAAGGAGCAAAAACAGAGTCAGTGGGAGAAGGAGGGAATGAGTTGGTGTTGGGGTTGGATGTGGTGGGATGGAGGAAGAGAAGCAGAGCTGATCCTTCGTTAGACAGCCCCAAGTTCATAATCCATGCCATTCCAATGAGAGAAAGGCCCTGGTCAGCTTTCAACAACACATAGATCTCAAAAGTGGGTCACATTTTTGAGTCTGGCATGAGAACTCCTGACAGTGTGGCAGGGTGCAGAAGATTCCAAGCAGACCAGGCTCTCTTCTCCCATTCCTTTCTTTGATCAAAGTTATACCTCTGATGGACATCTCCCTTTCCATGCTTGGAGGATCCCCCCAGTGAAAAGCACTGATATGACACTAGCTTGCTTTAGCTCCATTCAAGTTGTAAATCAAATGCCAAGAGCACATTCACAGACAATTAAGGTGGAATTTGAGCAGATCTGAGGATTGGCTTCTGCTGTTTGTTTGGAAAAGCTGGAGATTCCTGCTCCCTATCAAACCAAGCAGAGTATTCATTTTCCATTTGACTATTTAAATGGAAGCACAAGGATGACTACTGAAGCAGTTCTAGGGTCATGCTAAGCACTGGACTAGTTGGTAGATAAAAAACTATGAAAGAGAATGACATGTTTATTATCCTCAGGGGTCTTATAGTGCACTGGAACACAGAATAGTACAGTAAATAATTGTGAATTTAGGAGAGGATTAAAGGCAGATACCTAATTTAGATTTTAGATGTTGTAGAATCATGGATGGCTTCTTGGTGGCTGCAATATTTTGCTTAAGCTGTAAATATGAACATTCAAAAACAGCAGGGAAAATCAGTATGTTAGCACATCAGTTAAGGCTGAAGTGGGAGGACGCTGAGCTCAAGGCCAGCCTGGGCTATATAGTGAGACTTTGTCTAAAATTTTTAAAAAGGAGAGTTTTCTGGGCACAGAAGCACTAGCAATTTTGCAATGTGAGGCATGGAAAGCATTTTAGCTTAGTGTCATTAAGGAGGCAAGAAAGAGGACTGAGGATGGGACCAGAGCGAAGAACAGGGCTTAGTAGGTACCACATTAAAGAGGAGCCTTTTAAGCTGTATTCTGGCATGTGTATTTTCTTAGCTGCCTTGGGAGTGTTTTGGTGATTTTAAGTGGGGAAAGTATGCCATAAGAAAATTCTTTTAAAATGATATTGGCTTCACTCTAGAGAGCTGATTAGGAGAGCTCAGTAGAGTTGGAAAACCAGTTAGAAATAATTCTGAGAGGCTGAGTGTGGTGGTGCCCAACTTTAATCCCAGCACTTGGGAGGCAGAGGTAGGAGGATCACCATGAGTTTGAGGCCTTCCTGAGACTACATAGTGAATTCTAGGTCAGCCTGGGCTAGAGTGAGACCCTACCTCAAAGGACAACAGCACAGGCACACACACACACACACACACACACACACACACACACACACAGAATTCTGAGGAAGCCAGAGATGGTCTGAACCATGATATCATTGGTAGAGCTGAAAAGGAATTTCTGAGTTGCAGAAATGTTTTAGAACTACTTTTATGTTTGATTGTGGGTAGTGCTGTGAAGGAAGGAGGGAGTGTCCATTGAATTGGGAAAGTGTTAGAAGTAGGTGGCTTTGGTGAGGATGAGAAGGAAAAAGCAGTCAGCTTCTCTTCAGATTTGTGTGGCTATAGACCATGCAAGTGGATAGGTCTTATAACTAATATTAAGTCCTGGACTGCACAGTTTGGTCTTGATTTATGGCTAAGGGAATCCATCCAACTCCTCATGTTGTGTGAGTTATTGAGATCCCTCAGGTTATGAGTGTATGAAAACTGGAAACAGGAGAATAATGAAACCTAGGACAAAACCCTGAAAAGCTCCAGCTCATAAGGAATGGAGAGAGGAGGAAGAAGCATCCAGGGGGCTGATAATGACTGATCACATCAGATGAAAGTCTATGACATCAATATTGCAGAAGGAACAAGGTGCACATTGTTTAAGCAGGAAAAGAGCACAGTTTTGGAGTGCTGAAAACTTTAACATTTTTCTTAGAGGTCAAGGGAAGGCTGGAAAAGATTGCATAAATCTCAGGGGTAAATGGTGAAGGTGATGTCAGTCATTGGTTGGAGTAGAAGGTAGAAAAAAAATTGAGAGTCCAGGTATGATAACTCCTTTTCTTAATTATCCTTCTTCTCAAAGCTCCTTTATACCCAATTTTGCTCATTTTTATATATCTACTGACTTGTTAATTCATTTTTAAAAAGTGTTAGTCTTTAAAACCTTAAAAATTAAAAAATACCTAACAATTACATGTGCCACCTCAGCTCTTCAAAGGACCCACTAATTCCCCCGGGTATGGGATCCTGGAACTGACCACAGTGTGGACCCAGGGTGTAATCCCTTGGTGTTAAACAGATCAGGCAAGGTAAGAAGGATTCATGGTTAACTGCAAATCTATGACTCATTCTAGAAATGTCCTCAAAAGCCCAGGTGCTGCCTGGATACATTTTATTAATCTATTGACCTCACAGACATATGCCTTATTCCATATAATTTCCATGTCACATTTTTGTACTTAAATAAAAATAGCATTTCAGAGCCTTAAAAAGTGGACTTTTCAAAAGCACCTAAGAGTGTAAAAGAATAGATTCTCCTAATCAGAACTGCAAATTGTGAAATATGCTGTCATAGTCAGCCACAGGCTGCTGGGATGAATCTCCAAACTAGGCAAAGTTTATGGGAGGAAAGGGTTTATTGAAGCTATAGATCTAGGGGAAGTTCCATAATAGTGAAAGAGACTGGCCCTCCTTTCACAGGTCCCAGCAGAGAGAGAGAAACCCACCACTAGCACCACACACACAAAACAGCAAACAGGCAGGGGGACAAAGGGAGAAAAATCTCCTTCCCCTTTATATAGCCTTAGGGTGAGGTCGTGCAATACCATCCCAGACTTAATGGCTTTCTGAATCCCTGGAATTTCCTTCCTGCACTGCCCACACAGGAAAGGATGTAAAAATCTAGCTCTCCTGAGCTTCCTTACATCCTGCCCCCTACTGAGAAGCTGCCTTCTGTTAAAAATCCTCAGAGACCCACCCAAGATAATTAAAAAGATCAAGTTGACAACAAAACCTAACCATCACAGATGCTGAACTAAAATAATCATTAAAATTGGTGTTTATGCTTGTGAGACCTCTCTCCCCACCCAGATTTTATAACAGGAGCAGCATTTACAGCTGTAGCCTTTGTTGCATACTTGTAGACTCTAAACAGGCCCAGTCCTTGTGTAGGATGAATTTCAGAAGTTCTAGCTAGGTCCATCATTTTCTAAGTGTTGTTCTTTGCTTTGATTCTATTATTTTTATTTGGAAGAGATATAGAGAGAGAATAGTATAAGAGCACCAGGGCTTCTTGCCACTGTAGATGGACTCCAGATACATGCACCACTTTGTGCATCTGGCTTTGAGTGGATGCTGGGCAATCAAACCTGGGCCAATAGGCTGTGCAATCAAGTACCCTTAACTGCTCAGCCATCTCCCCAACCCTCTGTTTTTATTCTGAGCTTTATATTAAAAAAAAACTTTTACCATTTATATAATCATTCTTTCTAATTTATTTTTTATTTTGTCTTGCTTCAGTTAAGTTTTGTTTCTGCTAATGTGTCTACTTCAATCACAATTGGTTAAACCAATCACCTATTCATTCATCGGTTCCTCTTGTCCACCAACTTATTACTGCATGGGAAAGACATAGTGTGAGAAACTGTACTTGTAGCATTCCTTGGCAGCTTGCACTTTACTGCCCCTTCTTTTAATCCTGGAAGTGGGCATTACCCCAGCATCAGCATCATGCCTCTGCATTCTTGTCCCTTGCTGTTGCAGACCTTCCTGGATAACCCACAGCACTTCCCCAAAGCCCTATGTTCCAACATGTGCTCTGATGCCTGCACTCCTCCTGGCAGGACCCTGGGCTCATTGCTCCCAAGCTTCCCCTGCTTCTACCTTCCAGCTGTTGGCTGCAGCTGAGTTCATTTCTGCTGAGCCTGCTCTCAATCTCCACTTGTCTTTCAGAATCTGCTGAGAGAAAAGAATGAATTTTGCCAGTTTCTTTTGCCAGATCTTGCTTGAACATATCCAACACACAAATGATGGAGGTTATGTTGTGTATCAAGTAGAGATGTGGGGCAAGATAGAGGGATAAGACAGTTTCTAATCTCAAGAGACTGTTACAGAGATAACAGATCTTCCCCCAATTGCAAGGATAAGGAGATTTTTGAAACTTGAGGTACTTAAGATTTTAGGAGGAAAATAAAATTAGGAAGGGCTTAAGTGCAAACTCTTACAGATCTTCCTTGTATTATCTCTAAAATAGAATCTTTAAGACAGAATACTAAAGAATTAGTATCAATGACATTTTTCATGTTTTAAATTACTAATAATGGTTATGGTACAATTTCTATCCATTTACCATTGCTTGCTCAATATAGAAACTTCTCAAGGCTCTCTCCCCTGCCGTTTCAATGAAATACCCATAAATTTGCTTTGCTTTGCTGAGGATAATATGCATATGAAAAGATCGTTCCCCCTGTATCTAGTTCCCCATCCAAATGTGCAATGCCTTTCTGATTTCAGGATTTAGATTTTGACTTACATCCTCTGTCCCACAGACACCTCCCCAAAGCACATGCCATCAGGCCCCTCTTACACAAATATCACTTTCCTCTTTCCCTGCAGCTGTGGGAGTGCCATTTTAAGGTCCTGGTTTACATCTCCTCTGATTCCCTTATTTCTTAAAGCCTCAAGGCAAAAATCTCTGTTACTGCTGTGCCATCTGCTTTACTTTTTTTTCTTCTCAACAACCAATTTCCTCTTTGTTGAATTATCCCCAACAGGAGTGATTCGTAATTCTTATATACAAGAACAGAAATTTCTTGTGGCTAGGAGAAAGTACACAAAACTAAATTTGCATTCACTAAAATTTCTCGTTTCCTAAATTTTGAAGTAAGGTCAATTCAATAATGGGGAGAGCTTCATTTACCTAATCTTAGAAGAGAATTCATTTGCTTTTGAAAACAGGGTTTTTGTGTTCATGCAGTGAACAAGGAGTTCTTAGGGAGAATTGGATCTGCTTTGAGGGGGCTTCTGGGAGGAGGAGGTACTGGAACTGATTCTTGGATTTATCTAGGCCCAAAGGGAAAAAACTCTTTTGAGGAAGATGATATAATGTATGTAGAGAGTGGCAATATCATAATTCACACTTCAATAATGAATGTTCTAGTACTCTCCTGGAACAGTGCTTCTCAGATGGGAGACTTTTGGTAATTTCTAGAGCCACTTTGGTAGTCATGACCAGGAGCATGCCCTACAGGTAGTTAGTGGGTAGAGGCCAGGAATGCTCTTACATTCTCTCAGGACATAAAATGGACCCACAACAAAGAATATTCTACTTGAGCATCAGTACTACCCGTGCTCTCTCTATAATGTTAGTCTCCTGAGGGACTTCGCCTGCCTCGCTCACCTCTGCATCTGTTATATCTGGCATGCTTGGAGTCAACACTGATACTCCTGGATCATTTGTTGAGAGATCAGAGGTATGAAATAGAAGGCACATTTGGGGAAAGAATGATAGATTTACAGAGCTAGTAGTTGAGTTCTAGTTAAGTGGCACTTGCAAACATTAGGCTGTGGCAGTGACAATGAAAATAGGGAGAGCATATCATGGCACATTAAGAAGTCCTCCTTTACTGTAGAGTCCTTGGAGGACCACTCAGTTTTATGCAAGAGAAGGCTACTATCTGATTTATGCTTTAATAAGTCAACCCAGGCAGCAGTAGAACGAGCTGGATACTAGGCATTGTCTTGAGAAGGAATTGTGATATTGCAGGCTGGGGATGGGAAGGCCTCGACCTAAGGTTCAAGCAGTGGAGATAGGGGGCATATGGGAGACATATCTAAGGGTTAGATTTGAAAGGACTTGATTATCTGTTCAATGTGGAACATAGGATGAGGTTCTGGCTTGGGCATTGGTATAATTACTAGGGTTCAGGAAGATAGGAAAAGAAGTAGGATTTGTGTGTTTGTATATATGAGCTCACCTTTGAACATTTGATACAATATTAATTTAGATCTTTGTACTCAACAGACATTTGATTAATCCATTACTCAGGCACTCATTGGAAATATCAAGACAAATAAACCAGTTCTTAAGAAGAAGCCATGATCATAGAAGCATTGTTCACAATAGACAAAGGTAGAAACAACGCAAATGTCCATCTATGGGTGAATGGATAAACAATATATACAGTGATACAATGGAACTATATTCAACCACCGAAAAAATAAAATAAATAAAAATTACAAAATGGACAAACTTTTGAAAATATTATGCTAGACACAAAGTTAAGATATTGGTCAATTCCATTTACATAAAATATCCAGAGGAGGTAAATGCATAAGACAGAAAATGTTAGTGGTGGCAGGAGCTAAGGGGTGTGCACAAGGATTGCTTAGTGAATATAAGATCTCCCTTGGAGACGCATAGATGTTCTGGCACTAGACAGTGCTTGTGGTTGTATAGTACTTGGGAATTTACTAGATGGCATGGAATTTTACACATCTGGATGATAAACTATACTTTTTAATAGCTAATTCACATAACATACACCATTTGGGGGTATTCAATGCAAATTTCACCTGAAAGAATTTTTTTAAAGAGGAAGCACACAGCCTAGAAGAGTAGTGAAAATGTGGAAAATGCATGGGAGCAATCTATAATCGTCTCTAGCAATACACAGTGTTTGTCAAGCTGAAGAAATTGCTTGGCTAAAGCCTCAGCAACAATGAAAGCCCATGGCAGGAGCAGGAAGAGAGAAGGGAGTTAAGAAATCATTTTCTCTATTTTTACAGTCCTGATTGCCACACTTCATGTGAGGCATAATGGAGTTATTCCTGAGACGTAAGTGGTTCCATCAATGGTGTGTGACCAGTCAATGGCATAGGAGAATTCGAAACAAGAGAGTTTGCCAGTTCTTGGAACTTGAATCTTTTCCTTCTGTAGCCTTTATCTCAAGATATTGACCAAAAGAAAAGGCAAATAATGGCAGTGGTGCAAGAAGAATTACAGATTTAAAGAAAAAAAACTGCTTAAAACAGTGTGCTTTATATGATTTCTTTTTTAAAAATATTTTATTTATTCTTTTTCAAGCAGAGAGATAGAGATAGAGAGAGAGAGATAGATTAGATAGATAGATAGATAGATAGATAGATAGATAGATAGATACATAGATAGATAGATAGATAGAGAGCGCACCAGGGCCACCACCTTGTGGGTCTGGCTTGTGGGTCCTGGGGAATTGAACCCGGGGCCTTAGACACTGGAGGCAAGTACCTTAACCGCTGAGCCATATCTCCAGCCCGCTTTATATGATTTCTAAAGACTATTGAGGAATCTTTGCTACTTATATTTTGTTTTCAATAAACAATGGGCTACAAATGTGCAGTAGGGGATGTTAAAGAAGTGGCAGAGTGGTCCCACAATTAACTAAAAGCAAATTTGCAATACAAAATGATTATTTTTATAACCTTATTGTTTATACCCCCCTTTAAAAGTAAAATGTTGCTTTTTCTATGTTTATAATACCTTTCAGATACAGTAATTATAATAAGAAGCTGGAACTGGTGTAGTTAGGATAGTCAGGCTCTCAGTCTTCTTTTTTCTCTGTGGGATTCTCTTTACCCCTCCAGCAAGCACAGTGAAACATAGCTGCTGACAGAGCAGAAGGAGCCTCACACTCATTGCCTTCAAGTTGCTCACAAGGTAGTGGGGACATGTGAGAGATAAACTATAAGAAATGATCAGCAATAGAGGTCTTTGTGTAGAAAGTTATTAATGAGATGATACTTTGCTGGAGCATTTTAACGTGGTTCCCTAAGAAAGGATGTTAAGTATTGAGAAGTGAGAAGTTGTTGGATTGGTACTTCAAGAAACAAGTAAGCAGACACAAAAGCCCAGCAGTAAGGTACAAACCATTCACAGACTTCTTTATTAAACATATACTTTGGGCTCACTATGTCTTAGGCACTGTAGTGAGGGAAAACTTGGAATCAAAGGCAAAAAGTTTCTTGCCCTCATGACCTTATGAATCAGAGAAAAGCGAGACACTAAACAATGTACAATAAACTCTGATTACTTATCTTGCAGAAAGTGTGTACAGTGTTTGTCCTGGGAGCATGTGGCCAGAGCATAGGACACAAGGGAGAACTCTAAGGAAATGACAAGTTCAGAACTACAGTAGGGTATTAGCCTGGCTGTTAGAAGAACATCCAATGCACTGGCTGAATTAACATCAGGCTTTACTTCTCACAGTTTTGGATCTGAGAAGTCTAAGTCCAAGGGGCTAGCAGAATTAGCTCCCTGTGAGGACCCTTTTCCTGGCTTGCAGACTTGAACTTTCTTCTTGTGTCCCCACATGGTAGGGGTGGCAGGTGAAGATTGAATGTCTCTTTCTCGTCTTATAAGGCACCCACATGATCACATCTAAACCTCTCAAAGTTCTCATATCAAAACACCACCACATTGGGGCTCAGGACTCAAATCTTGAGGAGAGCACAAGCATCTGGCCTATGACAAATGGGTTTAACTAGATAAGGGAAGACAAAGTGAAGAAGGACTGAGATGTTAAAATTATCTCTAGGTTAGCAAGGAAGGCATTGCAAAGCACCTTGTGGAATTTATCTCAATAGCTGTGAGGATCTGGGAAATGGATAATTGATCACTAAAGAGTCAAAGAAAGCAGGAGGAAAGGCAGACTCTAGAATTGAACCTAGTTTTGGACATGGTATGTTTTGGTTAACAGGACAATTATCCACTTCCGACTAGTAAGTGGTCTCTGTGGGACCATCATAAGGCATCTTATTAATACGGACCTACTTCATCTTCTGTTTTGCTTGATACCTTCTTTGTGTACATATCCCTTATGTCAAGGAGACACAAAATATTATGATTTTAATGTAAACACTGCCAACTGAAGATTGATTAGTGATTATGAACTCTATGTTAGCCTTGTATACATAGCTATCTTTGGAGGTTACTATTTGGATGTTGTACCATTGACTTAATTCAATATATTCATATATAAATTCTTTTATAAAATCTTTGTCATTTTTGCTGAGTCTTTTCATATACTGATGTTCTTCTATGTGCACACATGTGAAACCTCAAAATCATCTCTGGTTCTTATGCAGTATTAGTTTATTTTTAATTCATTCAATTATAATGTCCTTTTAGTCCTTTATGGTGCATCTGTTTCAACAATTTTTATGTTACCCCCTCTATTGTTACTAAAAATTTTTAAAAAATTGTTGATGCCCAAGGATATGCCAGATAATCAGATGTGATCAAAGTTTGTCAATGAAAGGGATAGTAAGCAAACAAAACTGTCATTTAACAATATATGGCATCCTTGGAGAACATGATATACAGTGGCCACCCCAATAAGAGAGCAATTTATCCAGATCATGAAAGTCAAAGAAAAGTTTACGGGAGAAGCAGAACTGTAAAATCTTAAAAGTGAACAGGAGTGGGAGAAGCCAGCTTCTCGCCACAAGATGTGCCACCTCTAGGACATTTACTGGGGTCCAGGAGAAATTGCAGAGGAAGCAGTGACATGAGTGTTGCTCCCAATGCTAGCCTGACAACCTGCTCCAGGAACATGGCAACAGACACTGTGGTGAATGGAAACACATCAAAGCAGAAATACTGAGGCTACAGAGAACTTAAACAAACTGCTAACAGATCTGGCTCAGGGATTGATGTGGAAGAGGGGGTGGGAAGATTGTAAGAGGCACAGGGTAGATAGAAATACCCTGAGGCACAGACCTCTCCCCAGAGACTGGCTGAGGCCCTGCTTACCCCATAGTGAACACTGATAACCATACTGAGAGGGCTCTCAGGGAAATGGGGGTTGGGGAACAGGGGATAAAAGACGATAGCCTATGTAAAACTAAATATTTGAAAATGTGAATAAGAGAGGCATGGTGGGTCAGAAAGAGGTCAAGGTAGAGGGCATGGCATAATTAGAGTCTGCGGGTTTAGGAAAGGCATGCAGTGTGAAGGTCTCCATCCATAGTCAGACTGGCTCGAGGAGAAATGTGATCATGGAAAGTTGCAGAAAGTAAGGATCCAGCAGGCCAGATCAGCATCCCAATCAGGGAGTGCCTCCTAGCACACCAAGACTGCTGACCTAACTTCCTATTTGATCTTGATGCTTCCAGCAGCTCCTGCATTCATTCACCAACACTGTCACTGACAACCAGCTAGGCTGAGGCCCTGGGTCTTCTGAACAAAACTACCAAATCCTCATTCATCATCTGTTCATGTCATGTATTTCTGCTGAACTGACAGTGACACAGTTACCATTCTGTTGTGCAAAACTTTCATTGTCCCCTGGGTTCTGTTTCAGAAAGAAGAGCCCCTAGATACTCTCAAGATTATTCATAATTTAGAATATATATATATATATATATATATATATATATATATATATATATCCTTATTCTCTACAACTGAACAACTGTGCTTTTGTATTATCTATTACTACCTAGGAAGCTATCCCAAAATAAAGTCGGCACGGTATTCAAGTAGGGCTTAGCTGCATCATTGCTCTGCCCTTCCTTGCAGTGACTGTGGCCAGGTAGGATTGATCTGGCTGCTGGTGGTGTGAAGCAATCAGGATGGTTCTTTCACTTGTTTGATGTGTAACAAGATAACTAGAAGGGTCGGTTTCAGCTAGACTATCGATTGAAATCTCCACATCTACAACATAGCAATAAGCTTTTTTTCTTTAGCTTCTAGAGAGAGGGTTCTAAGAAAGAAAAGAGGGTCTGGAGAGATTGCTCAGTGGTTAAGGCACTTGCCTGCAAAGCCTAATGACCTGGGTCAGATTCCCTAGTACCCACGTCAAGTCAAATGCTCAAAGTGGAGTTTGTTTGCAGTGGCTAGAGGCCCTGCGATGATGCCCATTCTCTCTCTCTCTCTCTCTCTCTCTCTCTCTCTCTCTCTCTCTCTCTCTCTCTCTCTTTCCATGAAAATAAATAAATGTTTTTTAAAAGTCAAGAGGAAACTGTGTGGCCTCTTCTGTCTTAGCCTTGAAAGTTGTTCAGTGTCATTTTCACGACACTCTGGTGAAAATAAGAGTCTTAGTAATAACTGAGCTCTAAGAAAATGAGGTATAAGGGTATAACTACCTGGAAGCACTTTTGGAAATAAGGATCCTAATGTAATAGTTCAATAAAGAGTTTGTATATGAAAAGATTTTCTTTTAAAGTCTCATTGCAATTGTCTGTGCCATGCTTTTGCCTGCATCTGGACCTTCCCCCCAGATCCCATCCTACCCCTCCTGCATCATTCAAGCTTCACACGAAACATTGTAAAAATCTTTCTCTGAAATTGCTAGTCCTCAAAAAATTCCCCCATTTTTCAAATACGATAGTGTTTTTAGCCCGGCAGAAGAAATGGAAAACAGGCATTTACATGGAAGGGCTGACAGCTCTGGATACCTGTTTGGATATTGAAGGTCAGCGATGGGAATCAATCAAACTTCCTTGAGCCTGGGAAGCTGAGAGGTTGTGCTGCCTAGCGTTTACACACACCAGATGAGCAGTGGGGAAACTAGTTTCCTTTGGAACTTGCTACTTTGGAGGCCTAGTGGAAGAGTCAGGCAAATGAATCTTGCAAGCACCAACTAAAGGGCTCTCCCTGGATCAGGATGAAAGTGGCAACTTTGTGAGCCTCTGGGCAAGGAAACTCTCACTGGAACTATGGTGGTGAACAAGCAGGTCAGAAGAGAATTTGAGAAAATGGATCCCAAATAACCAAAGAGAGATTTGTGGAGGGCCATGCCACAGAAGGAATATGAAGATTCCCTGAGAAGAAAGAGACACAGGAAGAGAAGTGGAGCGTTGTAGGTTCCCATGATGCAGAGGAGGAAGGAGTTTGAAGAATGGGAAGTTGGACAAATGTCCAATGATGAAAATAAGCTTCAGAAGCAAGATACTCATAAAGACCATTGAATTTTATGAAGATGTCATTGACTTGTTGACTAATGAGCGAGGAGTCATTGGAAGGAACCTAGTATCCAGTGTGCATGATGTGAGGTCAGAAAGCTGGAGTAGGGAGGCCACATGGGCTACTTTCCAGCCACGTTAACAATAAAGAAAGGATAGGATCTTCCCTAGAATAGAATTACAAACACAACTATTTATGCATCTGCTCATTCATTTTTAGTGCTGGTGATCATATCTTGGGAATCACAAATGCCAAGAAAGTGTCTACCATTGAGCCACACCCCAAGCAGAACTCAACGATAATTAGTTTTCTCTGATTTTGCTATTAAGTGGAAGTGTGTGTGTCTTTGTGTGTGTGTGTGTGTGTGTGTGTGTGTGTATGTGTGTGTGTGTGTGCAGTTATGTCTATTTGTGTGTAGGTACATGCAGATGTGTGTCCACATGTATTTTTCAAATCAAGATGGTTTACATTAAAATCACTAAATGACCCAATTTTACTTTCTAAGACTCTGAACCAGCCTTAAAGCATGAAAAATTTAAGAGTGGGGTGCAAGCATATGCAAGTTAAAAATTCTTCTAAATTAAGTTAGTGGTTTTTGGACACCCAGGGAGCTCAGGCCTCACAGAAGAGCTGACATCTTCATGAGGGTAGGGCTAAAATGGAATAAAATCACGAGAATAGAAAACTTTTTTAAAAGATGAAAATGACAGAAGAATTCAAGATAAAAGTAAAAAAATGGAAGCTGAGTATTCAATTAGATAAACTGAAGTCTAAATTTTTAGTATAGAAGTAATATTTTAATAAAGGATTTTCTTTCTTGTTTCCTTAAAAAAATCCAACAAGCAACGTGGACAATCTTGCATAAGTCTATCATTAGAATTCCATGTTATTTTTCCTCTCGTCTTTTTTTTTCTTTTCCTTGCACTGGGCTGGGGGAGGAGGGTGAAAAGAATGTGGTCTGTGAGGCAAGTTAAACCTCAGGAATTATTTCAAACCAAACACTGTTTCTAACTATTTGATGTCTGGAAGTCTTGAGCTGGGGGCAGGGGAGTGGGCAGAACTTTGGCTGAGGGACCATTTGTCATTTCCTGGGAGGTGCTCCTCACTTAACCCTTAAGGAAAGCGCTAGTCAGTAAGATTCCAGGCTTTCACCAAGATCAGACCTAGCCCTCAGCTGTTTCTTTACATTTTTTTTCAGAACAGTGTTTTATTCTCTTATTCCCCAGTGAAAAAGAGCTGCTTTCCTTATCGTGCTCACCCATGATAGCACCCATGTTGGATGTTTCTGTGCTTTTACACTTTCTCGTGACAATCCAAGAATAGACACACACATGTCCTAATCATGTTTACGCATAGATTAAAACACAACATTATACTGTGTGGATGTTTTTTACAAGAAAATCTTTATCAAAACGGAGTGCCTGGCTTTTGTTTGGAGCAGGCAGGCTACTAAAGGGTTACACAAGCCTGTCTTTTCTTGATGTATAACAGCTGGTAAGAAAGTACAGCATCTCCCTCAGCTCAGCTCTGAGTCTCATGAAGTAACTCACCACCATACCATCCCCCACCGCTTCCCTCCACTTAGTAAAATTCCTTGCAAAGTTGAAGTCCAGTGTAAGCAAGACACAGAAGCGAGGACTAAACTTAAGACCAGCGTAGTTCCAAAAAGAGGTCTTAAACAGAACTCCTTTGCAATCTCCAAGATTCAGTCATCGTGTCGTTTCTGTAATGGGACCACTCAGAGTGAGTAGTGGTGGCCTTACAGATACAGAGAGGCTTGGCTAGGACTGGAAGTCCCAAACTAAAAGCTCAATCAAATCACAAAGTCCTGCATCTTCAAGTATGGGAATGACGCTTGGCAGCTTTTTGCTAGATGCAGCTTATAGTAGATAGCAACTTTCATTGTCCCTCTATAAATAAGCAAGGACACAAAGACCAAGTGTCCACCGAATGGCACACCCTTAGGTCACATAATAACCACTTAGGTTGTGGAGAAATCCGCATGATTCATGAGGTCCTTAACTAAACACATTAAGGAACTATATATTACATTTTCTCCAAGTTAGAATAAGGACTTTAAATAGCAGTCAGGGAGAGAGGATGAACCCCTGAATCAGACTTTCTCCTCCGCCCCCCATACTCCTAAAGTTAAATAAAAGTGTGTAATCCTCATCTTTTGAGTAAAATTAAGTTCCCAAGGAAATAAAATCACCTCATTTTTTCATTTAAATTAAAGGATAATCTGGGTGGATCTAATTTGTTAACATGCTCAGGTGAAAGAGGAGGAGAGGGAGAGGAAGGAAGGGGAGAGAGAAAGAGAAAGAAGGCACAATCATCTTTTAAATGGATGCACAAATCCAAGAGATGGTTACTTGGACAGAGGCTGAAGGCAAGTTTCCACTGGGGAGGTGCCCGCAGCCACGCTGGCTTTGCTGGGCAGGGAAGGCAGAGCTGGGCAAGGAGGGCCATGGGTGGAACCTCAGCCAGGCTGGGTTCCAGCGGGTCAGCTATGTGGCACTCTGCTATTGTTGAACAAAATTCTTTCCTCATGACACATCTGTCTTCTCCATTTAACAGAAAGTACAGTTCTTGGGATTTTTCTCTTCACAAACTTGAAGGGAATCAGAAATGAGAAGCTTATTTTCTCCTCATTTTACAAGGAGCTATTTGCTGAGTCTGTAGTTTGAAGCTGCTTTATAGAAAATGAGTTTTAGGAATATAGGGAAACAGAAACCAGATCACTCCCATAGGATAGGTATTCAAAAGGAACCCACAATTCCTCATGGAGAGGGAAGTCCATTAGTGTTGATGGTCATTTTGTAGGGGCCCTGGTTGTGTGGTGCTTTGTTGTAGATTGGTTATGAGTGTCTCATTTGCTCCTACCCTCTATGTTAAATGGTAACTGCCAGAGCCGGAATATCAATCTTTTTTGGTAAATCATTAAAATCTTAGCAAGGGCTGGAGAGATTGCTCAGCGGTTAAGGCACTTGCCTCCAGTGCCTAAGGCCCCCAGTTCAATTCCCCAGGACCCACATAATCCAGACCCACAAGGTGGTGGCCTTGGTGCACGCTCTCTCTCTCTCTCCTCTCTCTCTCTCTCTCTCTCTCTCTCTCTCTCTCTCTCTCTCTCTCTCCTTGAAAAATGAATAAATAAAATATTTTTAAAAATCTTAGCAAGAACAGAAATCAGAGAGGGGTAAGATCCCCTTTTAGCATCATTTCTTTGCGCGCGCGAGCGTATGTGTGTTTGTGTGTGTGTGTATGAATCCACCATTTGCTTTTGAAAGTCAAATGGAAAATCTGAAAATTATAACTCAGAATTCCTCAACTGAAAATAATAGGAGTGTTGTCTGTGTTTTGAACTAAAGATTGTAGCCACATTTAAGGATGCTGGCTCATGGTCTTTTTTTTTTTTTTTTTTTTTTTTTTTTTTGTAGTTTTAGGCTCTGAGGCCTCTAATCCTGGGTTAATAAAGCCCCAATAAGATAGAACTTTGCTTGATTGTATATCATTGAGTGGCATTACTGCATACAGAAAGGCTCTAGACCTCACCCAGACCCATGAAACAGAATTTCTAGGGTTGGCCCAGCAGCCCATGTCTTAATAAGTCTTCCAAATGATTCTGCTTCCTACTGAAGTGTGTGATGCCTGAGGCAGCCCAATCCTCCTGATTGCTTGGTTCTGTCACCTGCTTGGCCGCTTACAGTGACTATGGTCTCTTAGCATCTTCTGTTTTTGAGTTCCTATTTTGCCTTGCCACTGTCTTCCTAAAAACACAATTTAAATGCCATTTCTTCTTTAGAATGTTTCAGAGGCTCAACTATTGACCACATGCATCTGTACTGATAATCTACTTAAAGTGGCTCCTTACTTGGATGCCTAACCATAAACACTAGTCTGGGAATGGGAAATACGTAGACAAATAGGTCCTAAATCGCCCATATCAAATTGGACTCTGTGTCTTTAGATAAAATATGCTTAGGGCAGCTTTGGAGAGTGGAAGGTATGGGGAATGAAATTATGACAGGGACACACGCTACCTGAAGAATGTGTTTAGAAAATGTCAGAAATTTAGGATCCAAGATTTGCTTTCATGCATTTGGGAGAGGAAGACCTCCCCACACTGTTTTTCATGAAATTAACAGGTAGTGAATATTAATTGGCTAGGGCTGCTGTAACAAAGTATCACAAACTCGGTAGCTTCAACAAGAAAATGTATGATTTCACCCTTGTAGATTTTGGAAGTCAGGCTGAGTTGCTACCAACCCTGGTGCCCTTTAAGGCTGCTGGACTGGGCTGTTCCAGGCTCTCTGACCGGTACATGGTCTCCATCTTCTCCCTGAATCTTCGCCTTGTCTTCATTTTGTTATCAGTCTTGGTACCCAAACTACTGCTGTGTAAAGATATGAAACATATTGGGTTATAGCCCACTCACATATCCTTATTTTAAAGTGATTACTTCTTTTAAAAGCCCATTTCCAAAAAAGATTACATTTTGAGGATTAGGATTCAACATATGAATGTGTCAGGGATGAGACCCAGTGTGACCCCTCATGTGGGGTCACCACATTCTCTTGTACCACTGGTAGAGCCCCTAAAGGAGTACTGAGTGGGAAGGTGCCATTTATGACAAGTTTTGCTTTTGATTTCACCCTGTGACTAAATCCTGGGGGTAATTTCTAATTGTAGGAACGAAGGCTCCTTTGGAGAACTTTTGGTCTGACTTCATCATTTTGGCAAAACTTCCCATGGAAGGAAGGAGTTTGGACACAGTTGCAAACTAGAGTACTTCCTTTTCAACTCTAGTGTTCATGAGTAAGCCAAGCTCCTAAGAGGGCGGGACCAACTCCTGGGACCACTGGTCTCTCTTCTTTGCCTAGGACTCCAGGCTCTTGATGGCTTATGCATTCTCCTGAGAAGTCAGGGTCACCTTAGGGAAGTCTCAGCCTTTCACTCTTTTTTGCTAAATCTTCCACAGTCATCTTGTCACCCAAGACAACTATGTCACAATGCATTGTCAGAGTTTTCAAATTCCTTTTTTCAAAATGTCTTTCTGCCTGATTATTTGCAGTACTGTATTTGTTTTACTTGGTGGATTGTTCTTACTTGTTGCTGTTTGGACTTTTGTAATAATTGGCATAACAGAAATAAAAATCGACCCCATTCGTCATTCCTGGTCAAAAGGCATTCATTTATTTCAAATTACTAGAGAAAATGAATGTAGATTTAGACAGCTCTTTATCTTTTTAAGACACACGGTTGCAGGGGAAAAAAAATGACTTGCTGATCAATTTTTGCCCTTGAAAAAAAAAGTTAAAAAAGACTCATTAATTCAGACTTAATTGTGAATTTGTTATTATATGAACAAACTGAGTAATAGAAATGAGATCATGAGGGGAAAGATTAATGAGAGGAAAAGATTTTCGAAGGAGACAAGAAACAAACAGGTGAAGAAGCAATTCTCTCTGGTTAACCATACTATCCCTGGCATCTAACTTGCTGTCTGGCAGATAATATGTGCTCAACAAGTTTGTGTTGAAAGAATGGATGGAATAAATGAATAACAAATACACCTCCAGTATAAGCAGGTGTTGGCAACACTTGGGCTGGTACCTGGCTATGATATTTTAATTGGAAATCTTCCTTTGTTATTTATTAAATCCGAATCTCAATGAAGCGGTTCTCAGTATAGTTTTAATTATCATTGGTTCTTTAAAGCAATAAACCTGAATTTCATTATAAGAATTACATTACCCAAACTTCATTAATTCATAGTCTTTTCCCCTTTATTTAGTATGGCATGGTGAGGTCTAATTTCATTGAAATGACCCGGAGGGAAGTAAGTGATATCAAATAGGAGACAAGAAAACTGATTAAAGAAAAGATTCCAATGTTTATCAGAATCTCTGTCTTCCTTTATGAAACTCAACCTTACCTGAGAGACAGGGAAGAAATAAAATATATTTTTAGAGAATATAGATTGATGACTGTGGCAGTCTTTGGGGTACCTGAGAAATTGTTAGGAAGTATAGGAAATAATCACAGCTTTGAAGGTAAGAATCATAAATATATCTCCTGAGACAGTAAACACCATCACCCACAGGAAAGAAGCTACCTTTAAATGCAGCCGGTGAAGTAAATCCCATCAAAATGGTGTGATGGTCTTTATTCAATTTTGCTTCATTCCAGAACTCAAACAGCCATAAGTTGTTGTCCTCTAAATCTTATTCAAATTCTTTATTTTAAACATCAGCGTCTTTATTATTACGATGGAACTAGATGGATGTAGAGAAGTCTCCTTGCTGAATTTTATTGCTTACAGAGCAAAACCAAGATTAACACAGGACAGCAAATCCATTTGTCACTACCACAAATGGTTAACTCGGCCTTGGGTTTACCTAGCGACTGTCTGTCTCCCCTTTCTCCTTAGTTAAAAGCCAGAGCTGATGAGAATCAAGAGAAGAGAGGAGAGAGATGGAGAATGTTTTCCTTTGGTTAATCTTATCAACTGTTTTATTTATGTCTGCTATCTGATTTTAGTTGATAATTACTGTGTTCCCTTATTCCTGGTACTGGGACTTGTTTTCAGGATTATCGGGACAGTGTTTTTCTGTGATATGTTCAGTGGGCTCTTGGCTTTCACAAGAATTGATTTGGTTTTCCTCTAAACATAAATGTGTTGTTTTTAGTCTCGTTCTGTCATATCAAGCAAATAAAACTCTGTGCTTCGCTAAGCCTGTGCAACCTTTATTCATGGAAGTGGCTTTCTATTGGGCCTAATGGAAAACCACAACATAATTAATTAGATTTCATAGAAACGATACCAGGAAGTTCTTGAAAACAGTGTGACCTGAATGTTAGTTTCCTGCCATAAGATGAGAATAAGAGCTATTTTTTCTTTTTGCTGTGTATACATGTTTATATATGTAAGGTTGTTCTGTTTGTGTGTGCACATGTGTGCTTGTGTGTGTGTGGAGGCCACAGATAAATTTTGGCTGTGCTTCTCCATCGCTTTCCTCATTTATTATTTGAGACAGGGTCTCTCATTGAACCTAAAACTCACCTGTTTGGTTATTCAAGTGAGCCAGTGAGCCCCAGGTTTCTGTGCTCTGCCTCCCCAGCCCTGAGCTAGCATTTACCCTGGGTTCTTGGACATCTTAACTGAGGTCCCCATGCTTGCCCAGGGCAAGCATTGTAACTCACTGTGCCATCTCCCCACCCAAGAGCTACTCTTTCTGATAATACCCCTCCGTTTTCAGTCACATAGTCTGCATCCACGCCTTATCTCAGCAATAACCCAAAGATGTTGAATTCCTTTGATTCCATATACAGAAATGTACAAAAATACCAATTTCTGGTCAGTCAACCAGTAAGTGGCATAACCAGGATCAGAATCAATTCTAACTTTGAATCCTAAGGTCTTCCAATCAAAAGCTGCCCATCAACGTGGTCTGTAGTTCAGCAGTAAAAAAGAAAAAAATCAAGTGTTTAATGCTTTTACATTACTCTTTACTGCTCCTTCAAAATGTTATTTTCCAGAATATTAACAAAAAATATTCGAATCAATGGTGATTACTCCTTTAAGGTGAAAAACAGAGGGAAAAACCCAAAGAGAAGGCTGGGCTTCAGTTCCATCAACCACATGCCTCCGTGGCACTTAGAAACGTACAGCTCCCCTCACTGCTGGCCAGGAATGAAGACAGGAACAGAAATGAGAGCAGAAACAGATGTGCAAGTCTTGCTGACCTGCCAAGGGTGTGATAATGTTCAATGCAGATGCTGACACAAAGGCAGTGGCTGAAAACCTCCTTCGATCCGTACATGTGTGCCTTCACCAGCACCCAACAATGCAGAAGTCCACGTCGTTCTGTCAGGAACGACTTTTTAAAATACTGAGTTCCAATGCTAGGCCCATGTCTTTAGCTTCTTTCGCTAAGCATTATGGGGTCCACGTCTTAACTGATTGCAGATGTTTCTGCGGTCACGTTTTCCATGGGAGTCACCGGCTGGGTTCAACATTGCTGATTCTTTTACTGCAGAATCTGGAAGGAAGGGACAAATGACAAAATCATCCTGTAGGTCCTGGTTGAAAGAAGTCATCAATAAGTTTGTTTTCTGTACTTGTCAAAGTGCAGGGTTCTCCAAGGAGCAGATGAACTCGTAAAAGACACTTGGGCTCTAATTCTTTCTTGGCCAGACCATTGCCAGTGGTTTAGGAGTGCAACCCAGAAGTAGGATGAGTGGTTTCCAGAAAAAACAGCGTAAGCTGCCAAGCCAAGCAATCGACTTAAAGTGGGTAAAGGAAAGCTGGAGGCTGTGCTGAGTTTGAAGCAGGAGACATTTTCCTGTGCTCCTTCACTGGGGAGACTTACGCCATGTATTTTAATAAGGAGTCAAACCCTGACTGGATTTCTGGGGAAGCATTGAGCGGTCATCTACTGCTATCTTCATTAAGACTTGAAATTCTTCAAAAGAAGGTTTCTCATCAGGACTGAAAGACAGAAAATCAATGATCACTATTTCTCGATCTTTGTGCTTATGTTTCCCAGGCATCAAAAGTCATCATTAAAATATATAGCCTACTCAAATTGGCCTTCACGGAAAAGGACTTTATTATATTTTAAAGACCTCTTTGGTAGAAAGACCACAGGGTTTTCCAGCACAAAGTATAATTGTAAACTTAGCAGGTAGTCAATTAGCATATTCACCTAAAATAGTTACTTGATTTTTCTTTTAAGTTGAGTCAAGATTGGTATTAGTTACTTAAAGAGAAATCTTTCTTTCCTTCTGGGAGATGTCAGAGAAGGTCATGCCTATA
>PVHP010000025.1:0-7500 GCA_004024765.1 Zapus hudsonius | reverse complement strand
CATAACATGATGCATAAACACATAATATTATTTTAATGAATGCTAGTTTTGATAAAATTATTATTTGTTGTACTCTATACAAATTTCCATACTAAATCATTTTCGGGGCAATATGCCATTTGTGACTTCCTATTAAACCTTGGACAAATGGCTTAGCTTTTTGAATGCCTGCATTGTCCTCTTTTCGAAGGAGGCAGGAGGTAAGGATTTGTTTCAGAAAGAAAGCTTGACACAGGAAAATATTAAAGTTGCTTTTGAAATATACAAATTGATCTTTGTTTCAAAATATTGCAGGGAGAAGACAAGTCACTGTCCTCAAGAAATGATCCTTTGGAAAGAGTTGTATTGACTTTTGAAATCCCTCAAGAATATTTGAATTAAATTTTGATGTGAAATGCCTGTCATTATTTTATAAAGAAAGATATTTAGAAGAATATTGAAGTATATTGAAAAAGTAATCAAAAGCTAGTTTGTTCTAAGAAAATGAGGTGTAGAGGTTAATACATCAAGGCACAAACACATGCCTGTGTGTATTGTGTATTGCTAATCATAAATGGGAGGGCGTGGGAGGTGGGTACTGTAGGAGAGTCAGGAATCCTGGGATCTAGTTCCTTTCTACTCTCCACTTGTATGATCACCATGTTATGTTTTTATTTATTTTAAAAATTTCAAATTTGAGAGAGAGAGAGAGAGAGAAAGAGAGAGAGAGAAGAGGTAGGCCCTCTTGCTCTTGCAAACTAACTGCAGACACACGGACCACTTTGTACTCTGGAGTTGAACAAAGTCACAGGCTTAGCAAGCAAGTTCTTTTAACCACTGATCCATCTCCCTGGCCCATGTTATGTGTTTGGAGCTTCATTTCCTTGTTTGTAAAATTAAGTGATTAACCTAATAATTTTGTGATTCTACTGAACATACTACTTTTTATAACACATACAAATGAAACCTTTGAAACCGATTTGTAGGCCGGAGAGATGGCTCCACAGTTCAGTGCACTTCCTGCACAAGCATTAGTGCATGAGAGGACTTGAAACTGTCCACGTCAGATCTCCAGGTCCCATGTATAACAACGAGTGCATGTAAACCCAGTCCCACAAAGGGAAGCAGAGACCCGGGACTCATCCTGGCTCATGAAACGATAGCGAGCTCCAGTGTCAGTAAGAGACTCTGGCTCATAAAGAGAACTGGTGGATATGTGCTAGAACAGGACACCCAGCACTCTGCAGGCAAGCACGTGGGTATAAACACATGCACGCGCCACACACCACATACATATGACATTATGCACACATGTACACACAAGCAACTTCCTATATTTATTAATTATTGATGCAACAGACTTTTGGAAGATATGGAATTATAATTTTTTTATATTTTATTTATTCATTTTCAGAGAGAGAGAGAGAGAGAGAGAGAGAGAGAGAGAGAGAGAGAGAGAGAGAGAGAGAGAGAGAGAGAGAGAAAATGCACCAGGGCAACCACCTTGTGGGTCTGGCTTATGTGGGTCCTGGGGAGTTGAACCCTGGGCCTTAGGCACTGGATGCAAGTGCCTTAACTGCTAAGCCATCTCTCCAGCCCTATATAATTTTTTTTAAAGTACTTAAAGAAAAAAATCCTAGTCTCTGCGTGTGCGTTCAGATGTAGCCCTGTCGGGTTCAAGGAGTACTGAGAAGCAAGAACTCTTAACGTTTAGCATTATGAACACTAATTTCTGATCATCAGAATATCCTCCTCTTTTCCTTTGGCTTGCTCCAGATGCAGGCAGCACTCTGTTCATCTGGCTTTACATGGGTACTGGGGAATTGAACCTGGGTCGTTAGGCTTTGCAGAGAAGTGTCTTAACTGCAGAGACAACGCTCCAGCCCAAGTCTTTGCATTTTGAAGAGGAGTCTGATCCAACTTTGTGATTAGGGGTGGTTATGGGGTGAAGTGGTTTCCTGGCACTTTGAGAACAATCAAGCTTATAATTAGAGAAGCGCCCCGGCAGAACTTTTCACCTCTTTTTTTTTTTAAAAAAAAGGATATTTGAACTTTTTTTAACACAAGTGATGGGACAGTTAGCTACATCCATAATAAGGCAGTGTAGTAAACCCCTGCAGGAATCAGTAATTTTCAATAAAAATGTCATTAACTTGTCACTCATGGAAGTACATTGGCTGAAGCTTGGCTAATGTAGGCTGGACATAGCTCCAGGCTGCAGTTAGTCGTGGGTGTGTGTCTGGGGCTAGTAAACTATCTGGGGGTGTGGACTAACTCAGTGACATGTGAGCATGCAGACGGGCAAGTCCAATCACTCAAGCAAATTCTTGGTTTTCTGCCCAGATCATCTCTGCTAATGTCCCCTTGACCACAGTCAATCACATAACCAGGTCCAAAGTTAGGAGGCTCAGATGTATACTCACTTTACCTTATAATCATTGACAAAACTATGGATGTCATTAATGTAAGAGAGTATGATTTGTGCCTACATTTATCTTTCCAACAACTTGACATATGTGTGAGCGTATAGAAGGGGACAAAAGCAAACCAGGCTTCTGAGTGGGTTAGGTGAGAGAAGATTAAGTTTGACGGGGGTAAGCTGGGCTGTCTAACTCTTTGCCATTCACTGACTAACCTCAGTTTTGTACTCAGTAGTGACATGATTTCTTGGTACTCTATGTTGCCAAGCCAATGACGCCCCAGTGAATTTGCACAGACAAACTCTTCAGACCAGTCAACAATGTCCTCCACAATCAGTTTCCATTTCTTACCTTACTTAGCACTCTCCTCAGGGACCATAGGCCAGAACTAGGGACAAGGCTTCATCTGTCTCCAAATAAAGCTGCAAAGTAAGAGACCTGTGGATATTCAGGGATGCTGACTGCTTCCCATACATTCTGAAGGATTTTCTGGACTTGCTCTGTGTCTCTTCCATATACTGATGTTCTGTAAGTATAAGAATTCTTCATGCGCACCCCCACACACATATGAACATACATACACATGTACACTACACTACACACACACACACACACACACACACACACACACACACACAAATAAAGGCAAGAATTCTTTTTTTATGTCCATAGATTTCAGGTGCTTATTATGCTACTTTTTTTTATAAAGAAAATGAACTTTATTTGGTTTAATTAGGAGTTGATAGGTTCTAAGAAAATGGTAGCAACAAACAAAAGCAAAGTCATTGCAGTTTACACCAAATGAGAACACTATATACTTGATTGCATAATTTGTAAATTGCTTGACTGAATTAATTGCCTACTATATCTTTGCCCCTCTACTGACTAAAGCTTAAATGTCTTATGTGGTAAGACGATTGATTTTTACAAATTACATATTAAACAGCAGAATATGTGATAATGCTTAGATTTTATTCTAAACCTGAGATACCTTTTCTATTCTCTTATTTTTTTATAAAATATATCTTAATTATCCATATTTACAAACACTGAATGAGCAAATAATGTGTTGGTGTCCCCAGTTCCCCTATTTCCCTCCTCCCTGTCCCTAATCAGCTGGGTATCCGTCTCTGTGGGCAAACTGTTTCAGTCCATGGGGCAGGGGCTTATGGATAGCCTAGGAGTCACCAGGTTCCACGCCCCTTTGTATGTTGTTTCTGAGGGGGGCCATGTCTCTGGATATTCTCTCCACTATGGCTCTTACAATCTTTCTGCCCCATCTTCCACTCAGTTCCCTGAGTCATGGTAGGTGAGTATTAAGGCTGCTTTATTGTTGAGGTCTTAGGGGCTTCTGTACTTCTGCTTTAAAAGAATGTATAGGGTCTGGAGAGATGGCTTAGCGGTTCAGGCACTTGCCTGCAAAGTTTAACAATCCGAGTTTGAGTCCCCAGTATCCACATAAAGCCAGATGTGGCTGGAGGTTCTGGTGTACCCATTCTCTCTGTTCCTCTATATATCTCTGCTTGCAAATAAATAAATAAAAAATATTTTTTTAAAAATGTATAGATGAATGGTCTTAAAGTAAACATAGTAGGAGGGAAAAACAAATAGCGAACATACATAAAATAATCTGTAATTAGTAGGCCCTATGGTATGGATACCTCTTAGCAGGTGAATGACCTGAGCAAATTATCCAACCATTTCCATGCATTTATCTGTAAACAAAGGACTGATAATCGCAACCCTTACCTCACAGGATTGTCTCAAAGAGAAAATTCATATACAGGAGATGTCACCAACAGCACTTGGCACATGGAAAACCCAGCAAGTGCCAGTCATTACTATTTCATGAATCGAACACTTGCAACTTAAATAATAGACAACTCAAAATAGAAGTGAGTAAATTTATAAAATTTTAAATCATCTCTTATACGAACTCCCACATAATGAAGAACATAATGATGTTCTTATTTGAACATTTTATTACCAAAATTATGGAAACAAAATGAAAATTAAACAAACAGAAAGTAGGAACAGAATGCTTGCTTTCTTTGTACCTGAGGTAATTTGGCTAGAAAATGACAGTTTATGTAGATAAGCTGAATAAGAGCAAGGAAAGAGGCAGTGAGGAGGGGCACTTAGGACAAGTTTTGGAATCCTGCACTAAGTGTGTTCTTGAAACTCTTCCAAGTCAGTGTCCAGACTGTGATGAGGGTCTTGAGGCCCAAGAGTTAGTTTCAGAAAATTTAGACCCATCCCTGCAGATGTGGTTTTTCTTCTATTCGTCAGCAGGAAAGTATTCTTGCTGCTTTCTTTCATGCTGAATTTCCAACAAGAAGAACAGATCAGGCAAATGAAACAGAATTTTTTTCCAATTACATAGTATGTGTATTTCATTTCAGCTGCCACCTATGTCAAACATGATATCAAATGATTTAATGATGTTGATGAAAAAGCCATCCTTGAAGAGATTTGAGGGGTATATTGGTAAATTTCTGGGAAATTATTTGGGTGAAATGGCATAGTAGGTTAATTATCTGATTGAAAGGCTTTAGGCTTTTAGCTGTTATAGAGGAGAAATTACTATCCTAAACACAGCCCCAAATTACTCTCAAAGCACAAAATGAGAAAATCCAAATTGTGACAAATTATCGTGGGTTTTCAGAGTGTAATTGTTTTGAAGGGGAGAGGGCAGAGCTTTTAGAGCAGGGCGATGCAGCTGTGGTTCTCAGCTGCTAACTTATACTTTGAGTAAGGGTAGATGGGAATCGACTCTTCACATCATCAAATAACTCTTAATGCCTCATAAATATACCTGAGGGAAAATTCCAAGTTGAAATTTTCCTTGGGCTGAACCAAGCAAAACACCAGCCAAATCCCAGGCAACACTTCTGTGAAGAACTTGGGAACAAGTGTCTAAACAGAGCCATGGTGTCCCTGCTCTTTCTCCCCCAAACTTTATCACTCCTGAATGAGCCTCCCCTTTTCTTTCCCTTAGACGAATCCTTCTTTCTTTATCTTTTCTGTGTCTTTTTCTTGCCTTTTGGCCCAAATATCCTTTCATAAACGCTATTGTGGAAGATACTATGCTGGGAAAGAAGTGGGAGAGTTGGGGACACTATAAATGTGAAGGACCTTTTGTTTTCAAGAAATACACATGCTTCCTAGGGAGTTCTCTCTCTTTCCTCGCTCTCTCTCTTCTCTCTCTCTCCCTCTCCCTCTCTTTCTCTCTACATATATGCATACAATTCCTGTTTCAGGGACTAAGGTTTTTTTGTCATGGGGAGTTCTACTGAAGAGTATGGACCAACATAAATTCCAGCTCTTCTATTTATGAAGGGTTGGAGTCTTGGCAGGGATTAGATCTCCAGAAATTTACAAGAGCCGCCTAGGATTGTGAATCCCGAATTTGGATCATTGTCTAAGTTACCAAAGAATTGAAAATATGGACTAAAAGAACTGTAAATTGTGAATTATGAGGTTTATTTTTGGAAGTATTAGAATCAAGAGGTAAAGTAAGCAGGAAGGTCTAGGCCAAAAGAAAGAAATATAAGAGATATATAGAGATGAGATGAGAGAGAGGGGAGAGAGAGAGATAAAATGTCATAAGAGAGGAGAGAGGCAAGGGAGGCAGAGGGTTAGAAGAGGCAAGAGCTTACAAAGGGGTCACAAGCCAAGAGGCCAGCATATGTGGCTCAGGCCCTTTTATATGGATCAAACAGCCAATTAGAAACACCTTCATCATCAGACTCAGGTGTGTAAGAAAGAGACATGACTGGTTGGTGGGCTCAAGAGTCTGATTTAGGAAGGGCCATTCCACAGGTGTGCTAAGCTTTGGAAAGCTGAGGAAGAAGCAGGAAGCTGATGCTGGTAGCTATCTTGGATTAGGTTGGAACATATGAGGGTCCTAATCTTGCCTGAGCTGGCAAAGTAGCATCCATGTTTGTGAGTGCCAGCCCCTAGCTGACTACCTATCAAAGCCTACCTTGTCCTAATCTGTATCATTACTCCCGTGACCTGGGATAATATATTCTATTTAAAAATATTTATTTTTTACAAGTAGAGAGAAAGAGAGAAAGAAAGTGAGAAAGAGAGAGAGAGAGAGAGAGAGAGAGAGAGAGAGAGAGAGAGAGAGAGAGAGAGAGAATGGGTATGGGTATGCCAGGGCCTCCAGCCACTGCAAATAAACTCCACAAGCATGTGCCACTTTGTGCATCTGGTTTTACATGGGTAGTGAGGAATCAAACTCTGGTCATAAGGCTTTTGCAGGCAAGCAAATAACCATTGGGCCATCTCTCCAGCCCAAGATCTTTCCCTTTTTAGGTACTTATGTTTCCCACTCTATAAAATTGGTATCATAATTGGTTAGTTTAATATAATAAAGGGAGACTTGAATACACCAGAAGCTTCATGACCAGTCTGTTGTGAGAGCAACAGCAATCCTGAAGTTATGCAGGGATAATTAGGTTTGAAGTAAGTAAGGATGAACAGTATTAGTGAAGATGAGGTAAGAAATACTAGACTCATGAAATTAGGAGGTCTTGTATTCCTTTATCATACTTTGAAATGAGTAAAAATAGAGGAAACAATTGTAATATAATTTGGGGGGGTTTCTGATCTTGGTCTCATGTGTTGCCATTAACTGGGAATGGAAATTCAGTGGAATTATATTCTGGATCTTTGATATTATATTCAGGTAGATATGCTCAGAAGTTAATTTGAAGTATAAGAAGTCATCAAATCACACCATGCATTTGCTGAATGCATGATACATGCTGAATAACATGTAAAGTAATAAATAGCTTACTTAGGACTTTATTTTATAATAGGGTGAATTATGTTTAAAATAAAGTAACATACTGAAATATATAAGTAAACTCCCTAAATTATATGAAGGACAATAACAGGCTATTATGAGAATATTGAATAGGATGTGCTTAGACTGAAAGGTTTAGAAGTGGCTTTATGAGGTTTAAGCTGTGGCTTGGGTCCATTTAGAGTTAGCTGTGCATATTTACTGCTACACTGTCACTTTCATCAAAGTGGAACCTTTTCTCTTCTCTCCATCCCCAGTGCTGAGGGTAGTGTCTGCTATGTGGTA
>PVHP010000024.1:0-269048 GCA_004024765.1 Zapus hudsonius | reverse complement strand
TGTGGCCAGAGGAGGTCAGGGTGCTGCTGACACTGGAAATCAATAGGCAAGAGATACAACTAGAAAACTATTTGGCAGGTGATTCAGAGACCACTCCCCTCACCACTCAGCCAGTTTGGAAATTTGTTGGTTCTTTTAAAATTAATTAATTAATGAGAAAGAGAGAGAGAGAGAGAGAGAGAGAGAGAGAGAGAGAGAGAGATGACTATAGGTGAACCAGACCTCTAGCCACTACAAATGAACGCCAGATGCATAAGCCACCTTGTGCATCTGGCTTTACATGGGTTCTGGGAATCGAACCCAGGTCCTTAGGCCTTGCAGGCATGTGTCTTAACCATTGATCGATCTCTCCAGCCCCTTAATTTTTTTGTATGTACATGTGTAGTGTGTACGGTGTGTGTGTGTATGCAGGCCACGAGTGTGGAAGCCAGAGGGGAATATCTTCTCTCACTAATCCTTATATTTCCTTGACAAGGAATCCATCTGTGAACCAGGAGTTTCCAAGAATCCCTGTCTTTGCTCCTCACAGGACTTCAGTTCCAGGCATTTGTGGCCACACTCAGTCATTTACATGGGTGCTTGAGGAAGGGAACTCAGCGGGTCTCGGTCCCTCTTAGGCCCTCAGACTTGAGTGGCCAGCGTCACAGCCACTGAGTCCCAGTGTCATGGTTTGATCCAGGCATCCCCCACAAACAAATGACTGTGTTCTCAATGATTGATCCTCAGCTGATGGCAGTTCGGGAATTAGAACCTCGCTAGAGCTGTGTTGTTGGGGGTGGTCTTATGGGGGTTATAAGCCAGCTTCCTCTTGCCAGTGTTTGGCACACCTTCCTGATGCTGTTTCCAGTGCTGTGGCGGAGGTGATGTCCACCCCTCTGCTCATGCCATCATTTTCCCTGCCAGGATGGAGTCTCCCCTCGAGTCCGTAAGCCAAATAAACCCCTTCCTCCACAAGCCGCTTTTGCTTGGGTTCTTTCTGCACAGCAACTAGAAAGCTGACCGCAACACCAAGGAAGTGGGTGGGGCCTGGATGCAGGATGCCATGACGTGGAGCACAGCGCACACCACAAAGAACTGTCTTACGAGCTGCTTGACTCTTGGACTTCTCATGGGACCTTGATATGGCTGGTCCCAGAAACTGAGGCTGGTTTGCATGGGAAAACGGAGCACTTGTTATAGTTGTTGGCACACAGTGAATTTGTCAGAAATACAATTACTGTGTAAACTGAAGGAAGATGGCTCTTAGTCCTGCTCAGAACCTTACCGAGTTCTGAGTGTACATTTTGGGAATGTCATATCTGCTGCCCACACACTGTCATACTCCGGGTGCTAGGATAGGACCAAACTTCCTGTTATTTGATTATGTCCCCAGGGTAGTGTATTTACACGTAAATATGTGTATTTATAATTTGAAATACATATCAGTTACATTACTTTCCATATTTATTAATTTAACCATCAGTCATGTAATTCTACATACATACCAAAAACCCCATTTTAAATGCCTTAAGGATAATTACGCAGTCAACCTGAAAAACAATTCTACCAACAAGGTGCTACTGTAATTTCTGTTTTAAATATTATTTTAATTATTTGTTATTTATTTATTTGAGAGAGAGGAGAAAGAGAGAATGGGCATGCTAGGGCCTCCTGCCACTACAAATAAACTCCAGATCCATGGGCCACTTTGTATATCTGGCTTTACGTGGGTACTGGGGAATCGAACCCCAGGCTGTCAGGCTTTGCAAGCAAGTGCCTTTAACTGCCAGCCCCCTATTTTTACAACTTGAGACCTAATGGAGACTCAGAATTATTAAGTGTCTTACTCAAGGTCACAGAGCTGGAAAGTGGAGAATTTAGGATTAGCATCCTTCACCACTGGCCTGCTATGATCCCTCTGATATATACATGGCATATTTTGTCTTATTTCAGAATAATATGGGGTGATTCAAGATGAAGGCGGGGTGTTGAATCAATTGAGTTTTTTGTTTGTTTTTTCGAGGTAGGGTCTCACTCTAGCCCAGGCTGACCTGAAACTCACTCTGTAGTTGAAGGCTGGCCTCAATCTCATGGCGGTCCTCCTACCTCTGCCTCTCAAGTACTTGGATTAAAGGTGTGCGCCACCATGCCCAGCTTTCAGTTAAATTATTAACCTTGGTTAAGAACCAGTGTGAAGGGATAGGGAGATGGCTCACAGGATAAAGCATTTGATGCAGAGCACGAGGACCCACATAAAGCCAGATGTGGTAGTGAGCGTTGATAAAACCCAGTGCTTCTCTGGCAAGATGGGAGGCGGAGACCTGCCCATGTATACACACACACACACACACACACACACACACACACACACACACAGATTTTAGAGATGAAGACCTCTTGAGGCTGCACTGGGAGGTAGGGAGGAGCTGCTCACTGAAGCTTGGCACAGAGGTCGTGAGCGGGCAGAGGGATGGGATCAGACCACCATACCCCCAACATTCTGGTGAAATAGTGAAGAGTAAGGAAATTCGAAGGGAATCCACAGAAAATGCTCCAGGGAGAGTCTGTTAGGGAGCTGAGGAGATCAGGGCTGAAGGTGGTCTCAGACTTGATCACACAGGGCCACAGCTCCCCAGGTTAGGGACAGGGACCCCCCCCTCCACAGGTGCTCCTAGGGTGAAGCTAAAGGGCCACATGACACAGTCCAAAGGGGTCAGCAGAGGTTGGACCTGGGTAGCAGTGGGGGACAATCAGCAGGTTGGGGAGGGGTAGCCCTGGGCAAGAGTGAATGGTCTCTGAGTTTCTTCTGGTGGCCTGCAGCTCAGTTCAGGGTAGCCGTCCCTCCCCCATGGGCCCTGTGCTGCTTAAAGGACCTGGGAGACAGCACTGTTCACCCAGCCTGGAGGGCCAGGGATGGAGTGAGTGGACATAGTGTAGTCCGCCCTACCAGGATGCTGCTGGACCCCAAGCAGCTGACCTCTTGCGCGGCACCTCAGTTTCCCTATTCGTTTGGTGAGGTCAATGCTGAAGTTGCAGTGTTGCTTAGAGGTCAATTCAGGTGGTGCAGGCCCCCTTCCAGGTGCTGGCCCACTCACGGGGTCTTCTCCAAACCCAGACCCGGCTAGTCAGGGTGGTCTTAGGGATCTCATCTCAGTGCTGCATCAGGGCTTGGCACGACCTCTTAGGTTTGGCCACGAGGTGGCGCAAGATGGCAGCAGGACCCATCATGGGGGCGGGGCATGGGCAGGAGCAGACCTGTGACTCTGACCACCTGACTCATCCTGTATCCAGGATCTGAGAGCCATGCCAGCCGTGCTCTTTTGGGGGTTGCCGGGATCTTTTGGAAATTGTTGCGCAGAGTAACAATGGAAACTCTAATAGCTGATCAGTAAAGCCTCATGAGGTGGGAGCTATTATCCCATTTTACAGATGAAGGAATTGAGGCTCAGATAAAGAAAGACTGCACAGGAATCGTCTAGCTCGGCTCAAACCCAGATCTGTTTAGCTGCAGGGCTGTATTTTATTTTTCCTAGAGTGAAACAAGGTTTCCTCTGGGACAGGAGGGGTACCTGGTGTAGCTGGGGAATTAATGGAGAGCAAGGAGTGTCTCCACCTGGACAGAAGACTGGAGGGTGGGGATGGGGCAGGGCAGGGTGAGTGGACAAGAGCATTTGTCCTGCCTCTGAGCTCTGGAGACCATTCCCCTGGGTTGGAGACTCAGCATGATCACTGCTCGCTGAGATGCCTAGTGCCCCCCTTACCCATCCCTTCAGACAGACCAGAGCCCCTAGTCGTTCTCTCCAGACTAACAGAAGAGCCCAGAACCTGTGGGCACTGCTACTAACTCAGGCAAGACAGGGCCGGGGACTCATTTCAGGAATGTCCCTTCAGCAAGGAGACTGCCCTCACTTGGGGTAGGAAGAAGGGGATGCTGCTCCGTGCCGTGGTAGTGCTGCAAGTGTGCGGTTTCAAAGCTCAGACACGTTTCCCCTCTGCACCTATCAACTCTTCCCAGTGTAGAGGTTGGCAAGCAAACAGGTGACAGTGAAGTTAAACAAGGAGAAGGACTTCCCAGCACAGAGACAGAGACAGATTTGTTTAGTTGAACCTGCCACTCAGTAGAAGGGGCTGGCTTGGACCCCAGCAAGACTTCTGGAAGTCCACACAGCAGAGGCAAAGATCAAGGCCAAATGGAGAGACAAAAACAAGACTCCAAAGACCCCATTTGGCTGGTGAGAGATTGGGAAGGCTGGAGGGAGGCCGGGGCCACATGGTGCCTAGATCTTATCCTGAAGGTGACAGGGACAGGGGCTGTGGCAGGGTGTGACTGAGGTAATGGAGGGAACCAGAGACAAGTCTCCTAGAGACTTGGAGAAGGTGGAACCAACATGGGTTGGGGGGGGGGAGAAACGGGGGAGGGGTAGCCTTGGCGCAGGTGAGAAAGGACCGGTGGGGGAGCAAACTGAGTGGAGACTGTGGGGGGGGGCGTCCCCCGGGGGTGTTGTCGCTGAGATTGAAGGAGAAGCGAGCCCACCTTGGTGAGGAGAGAATGCAACCAGAACTCTCCTGGGGCAGCGCTGGGCGCCGGGTCCCTGGGATGGGGTGGGGTCTGGAGCCTGGTAGGCGGGGCGGCGGCGGGGAGGGCCGGGCCTCTGTCCACCGCATTAGTGCTGCTTGGAGGGACGGGGCGCCCAGCCAGCCTTCCCACAGACGGCCAGAGAGGGCTGCATGGCGCTGGCTGGGCCTGTAACCCGGGGCTCTAGGCCCCTGGGCCCCCTCCTACCCCCGCTGCTACTGCTGCTGCCCTGGACCCCGGGGCTCGCCCTTCTGGCTGGTGAGTGGAGTGGACCCGGGAGGGCGGGCGCCCAGGGCGCACCCCGCAGGCCAGGACCGCGTGGGAGGCTCCTAGTCTGTGCATTCTGGGACTTGGGGCTTTTGAGGTGGTGGTGTGGGGTCGGGGCTGATGTGCTTAGTGAGAGCTAGATTGGGGAACCGGGTGGGACGCAGTGTGCGGTTCATTTTGGGAGAAACTGGGAATTCTGATCACAGTGGTCCTTAGGGGTGCTGGGCTGGGGAGTCCTGGGGTGAGAGCCCTGAGGGTGGAGAATCACAAGGAGGCTGGGCCTCACTAGAGTCCATCTGAGTAATGTGCAGAGTTGGGGTGCAGGTGGCTGTGAAGTTGGATGAGCCAGCCAGCAGGCCGTGTGCAAAGTGATTGAGTGCAAATAGTTGGCAGTGTTGGGTCTAAGATGTCCAGTGGGTTGAACTGGACATTCCCGGCAACAGGCGCTCAGGCAGGGGGTTTGGGGGGGCAGGGAGACAGATCGCAGCACAGTGGATTGGGATGGAGAAGTGGGAAGACACACTCTGTGGACCAGGGAAACTGCTTGCCCCCTCTCCTTCTGTGGGGCCCCTGCCTGCACTCTGGGGAGGCTGGGGGCTACTCTGGGTCCCTGGGGGTGGCTGGAGTTTTGGGAACACGTGTGTGTCCCCTGCAACCTTCCCCAACATTCCTGGGCCAGGCAGAGGGTTCTCTGAGTAGCCAAGGGTTTTTGCTTTCATCCAAGTAGATTCATCACTGAGCCTGGAATTCCTGCTGGGGGGCCTGGAAGATGCTTTGTCTTGGTCACTATAGCTACGGGGCGGGGCTGGGCCTGGGAACTTGTTTTGCCTCTGCCACCACCAGCTACAGGAGGGTGCCAAGGAGAGCTCCAGCTTCCCTGTGGTGGGGGAGACCCACCTCCTGTTCTCAAGCCCCACCTGCCAAGTCTACTCATCCTCTGGCATCTCCCAGCACCTGCCCACAAAGTCTTTATCACTTCTTCCTCAAGGCAGCAGGGAGGATGAGGAGCTCAGGGCTGGTGAGCACTCCATTCTTAGAAAGAGGCCAAAGCTCAGGAGAGTGGGAATTTTGAAGCTGAATGCCTGAGGCTTCCAGGGTTCCAGAGGGACCTGGGCTACCTCTCTGCACAATGAGGTTGGGAGGCATTAGTCTGTGCACCTGGGGTCTCTCCTGCCCTGCAATATGCACCCCCCCACACAGATGCCTATGCATGGACATGTGCGTCTCTGTGGCACACACTAGGTCCACTTGTCACATACCCATCTACCCTCACGAACTTGCCCTTGCATTTCAATAGATGTAGCATGTGTCTGCACATAGCAGTGTGTACACGTTGGTGGAGTTGTGTGACTTACCTTCCTTTACGCTTAGATGCACATGCGCGTGGACCTGGAGGCAGGCAGACACAGTGGACCAGTGTTGCAGAAGGGATTCCGCAGCATGGACACTGAGCTTCCAGGCGCTGCCTTTCCCCCGAGACTTTTATACATGGCCCCCCATCCCTGAGGATACCCAAAACTGGAGCAGGTTCATACAGATGCTAGTACCTAAGGCCTGACTGTGGGAGGGGAGGCACGGGGTGGTGTCGGGGAGCTGTGTTAATCTCCACCCCAGAGGAGGTGGGATTCTGGAGGGCCTGGTTCAGGCCCTGAGCTGGGCCCCTCCATCCAGGCCACTCCACGGTAAGGGCCTGCCGGTTGTCATGGAGAGGATGAAGCATCTTGGAGCACAATGAAACACTTTGGGTCGTTCTCACCCTCCCTTTCCTGGAACACCCAGGGAGCACAGCACACAAAGGGGCAGCCAGTACTCCCCAAACTTGGCCCCTCCTCCAACCAGAGGGGCGGGGCCTGGGGGGAGAGAAGCTGGGGTGGGTGGGAAGCCATCCACAGGCCAAGATCCTGGATCTGCTGGCTACTGGGTGTTCCCTCTGGCAGAGCTTTGCTGATGGGTAAACCACACCAACAGGCAGGCACAGCCCATCCACATCCAGTTTCATCTTCCCAGCAGCCTATGGGGCTGGCTGTGCACCCTGAGGAGGAAAATAAAGGCCAGAGAAGAGTCAGTGACTTGCCCAGTGTCACACAACCTGTGAGGCAGTGGTACTCTGTGGTGCCATCTCTTCTCTTTGCCTCCATAAAATGGGGAGTCGTTCCAAGATGCAATGCACTAAGGTGGTGACTAGGTGATGGTGTAGGATCCCTGGTTTCAAGAAATTTTAGAGGGAAGTGCTTTAATAGTGACCAGTGAAGCAATTCACAGTGGAGTTCACAGTTCACAATGGAGGGCTGACTGAGCCAGTGCCTGCTTGGTGTTGCTCCTGATGAGGGTGACTGTCTGTCGCCCCTTCTCTTTGTTCTACGGAACAAGAGGATAGAGGAACTCAGCAAATAATAAGTGCAGGGGCAGAGTTTGGTGGTGCACAGCTTTAATCCCAGCAATCAGGAGGCAGAATTAGGAGGATTTCTGTGAGTTCAAGGCCAATCTTGGTAACAGAGTAAATTGCAGGTCAGTGTGGGCTAAAGTCTCCATCCCACCCCTCAAAAATACTAAGTGCAGGGAAAGTGGGAGTTCCTAAGGCAGAGAGAAGCCTGGGGTGCAGTGGGATGCTACTGCCTGGGCTCTGGGAAGATGGGAGATTTCTGCCCAGGGTGCTGTTCCCTCATCCTTCACTCTCCCTCGTGCTGTAGATGGAACCCAGGGCTTGGCAATTGCTCTACCACTGAGCGACACACCCAGCCTCTAGAGCATCTTGGGGCACAGGAGAGGGGTTGGAGGACTATTACTATCATAGGGTGACAATACATAGGGGACAATTTCACATGCTTTCTCATTCAGGTTATCAGCCTCGTGATACTGGAAAAGCAATTTCCTTCTTTCCTTCCTTCCTTCTTTCCTTCCTTCCTTCCTTCCTTCCTTCCCTTCCCTTCCTTCCTTCCTTCCTCCCTCTCTCCCTTCTTCCTTCCTTCCTTCCTTCCTTCCTTCCTTCCTTCCTTCCTTCCTTCCTTCCTTCCTTCCTTCCTTCCTTCCTTCCTTCCTTTCTTTCTTTCTTTCTTTCTTTCTTTCTTTCTTTCTTTCTTTCTTTCTTTCTTTCTTTCTTTCTTTCTTTCTTTCTTTCTCCCCTTTGGATTTTCAAGGTAAGGTCCTGCTCTAGCCCAGGCTGACCTGGAATTCTCTAAGTAGCCTCAGGGTGGCCTCTCAAACTCACAGCAATCCTCCTACCTCTGCTTCCAGTGCTGGGATTCAAGGCGTGTGCCACCACGCCCGGCTTGGGAAATCAGTTATTAAATTTTTTTTTAACTTATGGAAGAGACAGAGAAAGCATCCTAATGGCCAGCATCTGGATTTACATGGTACTGGGGAATTGAATCCAGGCCATCAGGTTTTGCAAGCAATCACCTTTAACTGTTGAGCCATCTCCCCACCCCAAAAAACAATTTTCTTCAAACGGTTGGGGATTTAGCTCGGGGGATGATAGCAAGCACAAGGCCCTGGGTTCGGTCCTCAGCACTGAAAAAAAAAAAGCTTCTCTTTCTAGCTTGAACCAAATACAACAGTAAAATATCCATAAATATTGCATAAATATTGACTGCATAGGTCTTCCTACCCTCTGCACGGCCTGGCCAAGCAGGGGGGCCAGTGTCCTGAGTCTGTTAATCCCTCCTCTGCCAGGTCAGCTCAAGCAGCCCAAAAGGTCAGGAGGGATTTGTAAAGATAAGCACAGGCCCCTGGTCGCCCTGGTGACAGGTCCCGCCCCTCCAGCCAGGCCCTGAGGAAAGCTCCTCCCCTGCCTGTCCTTTTGACTCAAAGTGGAAGGCTAGGTCACCCCAGAAATGCCCACCTCATAGAAAACTAGGCAATGAGTGAGGACTAGGTAGAATGGTCTGCCTCAAGCCGACTCGGCCTGACTGGAGACACTCCTGCCTTCCCATGGGAGTAGGCTCCATCGCCTGGCTCCAGGACCTGGCCTCAGGCTGGTCACTAACATGGAGGACTCTGGAATGGGCAAGCTTGTGGTTGGGGTCTCTGGGGCCATAGCTGTGAGAGGCTAGCGCCTGGTAGGATTAAAATGAGGACGAGCTGTTGGCTTGGGGCTACGTAGTCAGGCCTTAGCAGGGGAGTTATGACCTTCATAGAGGCTTCTCTGGGTGCTGTGACTTCATATACTTCACCTTGGGAGTTCCTCACAACACTCCACCAGGACACTGCTTGCACCCCAAATATGGCTTGATGCCTCAGACCAGTGCCTTTTCATGACAAACATCCATTCACTCTCACAAATCAACCCTCAGACCATCTTCCACCCTCAGTCCATCTTCCTGACACCCTCAGGCTATCTTGTTATTCAAACCATGGCATTTAGCCTGGGAACCTTCACAAAGTTGCGCATTCAGAACAGTAGCTGATGAAAGCAGAGAGGCTGTTTGCTGCCCGCAAGCCCCACAAGCATCCCCTGCCTCTGCCCACGTTTCCAAGCCTTGCTAGAGGGCTTGGGAATAGATTCCCAAACTATGAGGGGAACTGTGTGGGCAAAGGGTCCTCTTTGGCTGGAAGGTGTTGGATTCTAGCACTCTGTCCCTTGCCTGGTCCTGGTGGGCGTTAGTCCCTAATGTGAAAAATGTACCAGGGGCCTTGGGTACTCAGGATTATAGTGGCCCACCGTCCCTAGCTTGCTGTCCTTCATCCTGCTCTGGCTGCTGGGAAGTCAGTGTGGGGGTCTGGTTGGTCGATGGTTCTGACCTGAGGAATGTGGACAACGCCTGAGAGGCTGCTAACCTTATCTGGGGGTCTTCATGGGGGAGGGGAGGGTGCCTGCCGGCTGCTTGGGTCTGGTTAGTGTCTGAATGACAACCTGGGGGAGGGTATGTCTTGGAACTCCAGGTGGGGGTGGAGGGTGCCTGCTCCAGGATCCCCCTTCCTTGAGGAGTTCCAGTAGGGAGCTAGTGCTTATCTCTGGCACATGAGAATGATTCTGGAGCATCTGGGGATGTACTTCCCTATTCCCTTTCAGACTGGGAGGTGAAGGCTCAGTATGAGAAGCGACTCACCCGAGGTCTCCTCGCTCATCCTCTGAGCTATGCCTGTTAGTAACAAGGCTCTCAGACTAGGAGGTGTGGAGGGATGAGAGTGCAGGTTGTTTGGGCTTGGTATCTGAATCAACAGAAGGAGCTCCAAGTGTGGAGACCCTGGGTCAAGGGTTCAGCCAACAGCTCCTATACCTGCTCTGTCCAGTGTGACCCCAGCCAGGCACTTGTTGGTGAGGCATGAAATGTGGGCCATGAACCTTTGCAAGTTCCCAGCCCAGCAGGCAGGGGCAGGGGGGGGGGTGATAGGAATGAGGGGCTGAGCACCACCCCTGCCTTTGAAGTAGTCTATTCCTTTTCTAACATCTCAGGTTTCACTGCTGGGGGTGGGGTGAGGAGTCACCCTGCTGGTGCTAAGGACAGAGGAGCCCCTCCCTGAGCATTGGGGACAACCCAACACTGAAACTAGTGCTAACTTGCTGGATGACCTCAGCAAGTCTGTCTCTTGGGCCTCTATTGCTGGCTTCTAAAGCTCCTGCCTCCCAGGGGTGCTGTAGGGAGGCAGTGGGGCAGTAGAGCAGGGAGTGTCTGTTCTGTAACCCTACTGCTGGGTAGCCAGGCATCTCCATCCTCTTTCTCTGTTCTGTAGATGTGTCTAAAAGCAGCTTCAGTTTCAGATCAGCAAGTTTACTTGCTGTGAACTGGCTTGTAGATGCTCTGTCTCTCCGCACATACACATGCTCCATGTTGTTCTTGGATCTGTGCCTGGGCTGTGTGTGTGTGTGTGTGTGTGTGTGTGTGTGTGTGTGTGTGTGTGTGTGTGTGTGTGTAGGGAGGCCTATTGTGCAGCTTCTGCCCACCCTGCTCATCATTTCCTATTTCTACAGGGCTGGTTCCTTCAGAGACCCCAAGTGCCTGTGCCTCAGACCCGTGTGCTCCAGGGACAGAGTGCCAGGCTCTGGAGAGTGGTGGCTACACCTGTGGGCCCACGGAGCTCCAGGGCTGTGCCACACAGCCCTGCCACCATGGTGCTCTGTGTGTGCCCCAGAGTTCAGATCCTAATGACTTCCGCTGCTACTGTGTGCCTGGCTTCCAGGGCCCCCGCTGTGAGCTGGATATTGATGAGTGTGCATCCCGGCCCTGCCACCATGGGGCCACCTGCAGCAACCTGGCCGATCGCTACGAGTGCCTCTGTCCCCTCGGCTATGAAGGTAATGGCACTGGCTTCCCTAAGGAGTCTGGACAGTGGAGCTCATCAGTGGTTGTCAGTGTGAACATCCCAAATTGGCATTGGTTCTAATCTAGGTTTGCAGCTCAGGTACCCACTCATGGGCTGCTGAAGAACTGATGCTTTTCAGGCTAACCTGGTGGCTCTGGGTTAGTGCATATGTTGGAGCCTGGCGCATACCAAGCAGTTGATGAATGCTGCTGAGTTTGGCTCGTCACCCCTCAGGCATCCCTGGCAGGGCAGAGCTGCCTGGCTTGACTTTGATGAGGATGCACAGACAGTATTCCCGGCACTTCCTCACTCCAGACCTGTGTTAAGCTGTCCGGTAGACCCTGTGTGGCTCATCTAATGGTCCTAGATAAGGACACCCTGTATGGCTCAGGATGCAGTGTGACTCTGTCCTTTCCAGATCCTAAGTTCTAGCATAGAGACCCACTTAGGCCATGTTGGGGTTATGATGGGAATATGTCCTCAGCCAATCCTGCCACTTCAAGTAGAATCATGTACACAAGCGCTCAGAACAGTGGCTGGCACTTACACACAGCTCCTCCTCCAGGGAATGGCCCTCTTCACCCCCAGAGCTACCTCCTCCAGAGGGCAGCACAGATGGGGGACAGGTCTTCAAATGGTACTCAGTCTAGGGCAGCCAGAGACTGTAGTGTAGATACTATGATTTCTGTTAACCCCGAATTCAGACACTGCTCAAACTTAGGGCAAATGGTACACACTGAGGATCAAGTTCCAGGAGGGGCCTCCTAGAGAGATGAGATAATGTCCTGGTGAAAGTGAACGGAGACACTGGTCCCTGGTCTTTCCCTCCTTCCAATGTTGCACACGTGAGACCCATGGTTCCAGCTGTCTGGGTGTCTCCTGGCTTGGAGGTCTATTTGGTAGCTGTAAAGGGGGTGGGGGCTCTGGGAAAGCTGCTGGAGGAAGCACGGGTGTGTCGGTGCCAGCAGGTGTGTGCACACTGGTCCTGAAGGATTCTGGTAACTTTCCAGTGAGTGGTGATGTGAGCAGGCAGCTCCGCATGACTCATGTCTCTCCTTCCCTTCTGAGCCAGGCGGGGGAGTTGGGATTCCAGGCAGCCTGGGCCTGGCTCCCCCTGGCACAGAGGGTGGGAGAGGGCTGGGGGGTCATGGGAAGGAGGGGCCTTGTGATGTGCTCACTGAGCCAGGAAGCAGGGAGGACTCCAGCTGGAGTCAACTGGTCTCAATGACCAAACCCACTCAGGGGCCAAGGGCAGGGTCTACAGGAGTCTCCAGTAACATGGGACTTGTAGACTCATGAATCTCCATCTCCTTCCATGTGCACCTCCATTCCAGGCAGGGCCATCTGGCAGGCGGTTTGCCCAGAGCCATGGGGATCCTGGGTGAAACCAAGGACTTCCAGTAGCTACCCTTCTGGGGGCCCATTACTTATGCCCTATTCAGAGCCACCAATGAGCCTTGTAAATACAGAAGGGAACCGCACCACTCGGCTGCTGTACTAGTTACTTTTCCTGTTGTTGTGGCCAAATACAGCTTAAGGAAAGAAGGGTTTATTTTGGCTCCTGGTTTCACAGCTTGAGGATACAGCCCATCGTGGTGGCAGGAGTGTGAGATAGCTGCTTACGCTGCATGTGTAGTTAAGATGCAGAGAGGGTGGCTCTTCCCTCCTCGGCTAAACCTCTCTAAAAACCCTTTCACAGACACTCCCAGAGGTGTGTCTCTTAGGTGACTCCAAAGCCAACCAAGTTGACAATGAAGTTTAACTATTACAGCTGTCTAGAACTTTTCAAATTATTTTTTGGGGAGCTGGAGAGATGGCTCAGTGGTTAAGGCGCTTGCCAGATACACAAAATGGTGCATGCATCTGGAGTTCACACCCACTCTCTTCATCCCCAGTCCACTTGTAAAATAAATAAATAAAATATTTTTAATAATTTGCTGGGTGTGTTGACACACGCCTTTAATTCAGCACTTGGGAGGCAGAGGATAGATGATCTGTGAGTTTGAGGCCAGCCTGAGAATACATGGTGAATTCCAGGTCAGCCTGGGCTAGAGTGAGACTCTACCTCCAAAAACAATTTTTTAATTTATTTTTTTAATATCATATTTTAATTTTATTTTAGGACATTTTAAGATTTCTTATTTACTTGGGAGACAGAGTGGAGAGAAAGAGAGTGAGTGTATGGGTGTGCCAGGAGTTCTTGCCACTGCAAACAAACCACTTTATGCATCTGGCTTTGTGTAGGGAACTGTGGAATTGAACCCAGGCCATTAGGCTTTGTAAGCAAGTGCCTTTAAGCATTCAACCATTTCTCCAGATTGTCTATGTCTAGGTCCACGTCTACATGTCTATGTCCGTGTCCATGTCCGTGTCTTTGTCCATGTCTATGTCCATGTCTTTGTCTAGGTCTAGCTGGAGAGCCCCACAGATTGCCCTTGGTGACTGGAGCGGTCCCTTCTGGGTGTGCACCTACGATCGCTGTCTTTTCTGCCGCTTTCCAGGCGTGACGTGCGAGGCTGAGGTGGACGAGTGCGCCTCGGAGCCCTGCCTGCACGGAGGCTCCTGCCTGGACGGCCTGGGCTCCTACCGCTGCGTGTGCGCGCCGGGCTACGCGGGCGCCAGCTGCCAGCTGGACGTCGACGAGTGCCAGAGCCGGCCGTGCGCCCACGGGGGCGCGTGCCACGATCTGGTCAACGGGTGAGCGAGCGGCCGGGCGGGGACGCGAGCCCTGAGGTGGGCTGGGGGCGGGCGGGCGCGCGCTCACCCCGGCCGTGCCCGCGCCCCAGGTTCCGCTGCGACTGCGCGGGCACGGGATACGAGGGCGCGCGATGCGAGCAGGAGGTGCTGGAGTGCGCGTCGGCTCCCTGCGCGCACAACGCGACCTGCCTCGACGGCCTGGGGAGCTTCCGCTGCCTCTGCTGGCCAGGTGTGTGTGCGCACGCGCGTGCGAGCGATTCCCCGGGGCGCGAGCTGGGGCGGGGGTGTCGGAAGCACTGCGCCTGCGCGCGCGCCATCTGCGCCCTTTGGACCTGCTGGTGGGACTGCCCGGAGTGTGAGCCTCAGTTTCCGGGTCTGCAAAATGGGACTGATGACGTCGTGGGCTCCTTGGGTTATAGGGAGGAGAGTGACGGTGCCAGGGGTGCTTAAGCACCAGGCCCAGGACCTGGCACCAGAGAGGCGCTCAGTATACTGGTATTCATAGCAATGGCCGCTGTGCCATTCACTCCCAGCCCCCAGCGTGTCCCTTGCTCACTGTTGGTGAGTGCATCCAGGGCCTCTGGCCCCGGGCTGACAAAGGGCGATGGAGGGGACCTGGTGTGACCCGATGCCCGCGTGTGCATCCCCAGGCTTCAGTGGCGAGCGGTGCGAGGTGGACGTGGACGAGTGTGCGGCGGAGCCTTGCCAAAACGGGGGCCAGTGCCTGCAGCGCTCGGACCCAGCCCTGTACGGGGGTGCCCAGGCCGCCCTCCCCGGTACTTTCAGCTTCCACCACGCTGCGGGGTTCCTGTGTCGCTGCCCTCCGGGCTTTGCGGGTGAGCTCCCTGCTGTGGACGCGCTGAGCCTGGGCCCGGAAGCCCTGGGAGGGATCTGAGCTGGCATAAGGCCTGGCCCTGTTGGGTGCCACTCTACCCCAGCTCGAGTCTATTTCGCGAGCTCAGTCTTTAAGTGTAAAATGGACCCTTTGGTTGTGGTCTGGCTCTGAAGGGTGCAGGGCGGCCACGGCTGCCTCTTACAGGGGACGACTGCGGCGTGGACGTGGATGAGTGTGCCTCGTCGCCATGCCTCAACGGAGGCCGCTGCCAGGACCTGCCCAATGGCTTCCAGTGTCACTGCCTGGACGGCTACACAGGTGCCTGCTTGGGGTGGGCTGTGATGGAGACAGGGCAGGGCTGGGTGAGAAGATCCCTCCCGACTGGTGTGGACGGGAGATAGATGCAGTGGCCCAGGTGACAGCTGCGCCAGATGAACTGGTCACCTTGATCATATGTGACAGACACACCGAAAAGGCCACGTCAAGGCTGCCAGGGGAGCCGAAGTCTTGGGGGACATTTGCTGGGGCACAGCAACTTCAGTCCTGACCATAATGAGTGTCTCTAAGCACACATTGGAGGCTCCAGGGCTAGCCTGGTGGAGGGGTTGTGACCAGGGTGAGTCAGCTGGGGGTGACTGCCCTTTGGGGCTACCAGTGTGGATTGTGCTTTCTTTTTTTAAAAAAATATTTTATTTATTCATTTTTAAAGCAGAGAGATAGAGATGAGAGAGAGAGAGAGAGAGAGAGAGAGAGAGAGAGAGAGAGAGAGAGAATAGGCACACCAGGACCACCACCTTGTGGGCCTGGCTTATGTGGGTCCTGGGGAATTGAACCCAGGGCCTTAGGCACTGGAGGCGAGCGCCTTAACCGCTGAGCCATCTCTCCAGCCCGGATTGCGCTTTCTGAGAGAATGGGCAGAGTGATGGTAAAGTACTCCAGACAGACCTGGACCTCTGACGTCAAAGAGCCAGCTGAGGTTAAGGGGCGTCTGTGTGGAGTGCGGGATAGGACAGAGCCTCAGACAGGACAGGAGGAGAAGCAGGGTAATTGTAAAGGTGCCAACAAGCCATGTCTTCGGAGCTTGGAGGGCTCTGCAGACAGTGGCACAGGTGAACTTGGGAACTGCACACACAGTCCCTGCCTACATTGGAATGCTGGTGGGTGCTCCTCCACATGCCAGCAGCATTCCTGCTCGGTGCTCCAGCTCTCTCTCTCTCTCTCTCTCTCTCTCTCTCTCTCTCTCTCTCTCTCTCTCTCTCTCTCTCTCTCTCTCACACACACACACACACACACACACACACACACACACACACACACACACACACACACACACTCATGCCTCCTCTCTCTGCAGAATCCTGCCTGGGAGAGGCTGGTAATTGTTACCCACCCTCACCACCTGAAGACATTTGGCTCAACTCTCCTACCCTGAGTGCCTCATGCCCCAGGGGGTCCTGAAAGCCTGTCTATTGCTCCCATTGGCTGAGATCGGCTGAGTCCTGTTCCAGGGGCCCACTCTTCCATACCCCACGGGGCAGGGTTCAACACCCTCATCTTACAGACATGCCAGTGGAGGTGTAGGAAGGGGAGTCAGTGGGAGCCCAGCTCCTTCCAGTTGAGCTTGGTTGGCGGGTGACAAGGAGGGCAGATCTCTGAGATCAGAGCCCAGGAGGACAGACCCTGGATGTGGAGCTGGGCACCCTGCCCAGCCTCCCTTGGGGCAGTGCTGGGTGTGTGGGAGGCCAGCCTGGCATTCCTGAGCTGGCTCAGAAGGAAGCAGGTGGGCCAGGCAGGGAGCTCTGCTACCTTGTTCCAGCACGTCTGTCTGTGGGGGACAATGGGGCCGTGGGTTCTGAGCCCCTTCTTGGGGGGCCTGTTGTTCCTGGCAGGTAGGGAGGGTAGGGCTTTGGGCAGGGGGAGGCTGAACAAGTGGCTGGTGATAGGAGGAGGCTGTGGGGCATGTGAGATGATGGCTCAGCTTTGAGTCCTGGTGGCCTCCTAGGTCCCTCCACTGTGGAGGCTCTGGTTAAGCTGGGCTGATGCTGGGGTCTCTTGATCCTGGAGGGGAGAATGGGAGTAGCCCCTTCCTAGCCATTGTGGGGGTCCGGGGCAGAGGGAATGAGGGGTAGGGCCTGGGGGTTGCTCTATGTTCCCTAGACATAAAGTCCACTGTAGCTCATTGATGGCTTCACTCTGTCCATCAAGGTCCCAGACATTCAGATCCCTGGAGGAGATTTCAGCAGAGGGTTCTGGGAAACTGCCTGAGAGTGGGGGGTGGGGTGGTGGACACAATAGCTGTCATATCCAGGAAAACTTCTGGGTCCTCTGAGGTGGGCTTTGCAGAAGTTAGAGTTTGAGAGGTAGTAAGTGAGGCTGAAGTGGACTTTCTAGAAAATACTTGGAGGAATGGGAAGTTTAAGACTTTAAGGGGGCAGGAATGAGGCTTGCTAGCCTAGTAGGGCCCAAACTGTGAAGTGGTCATGAATGCCAGTGTGAGTAACGGAGCCATATGCTGCAGAGGGATGCCACTTGGAAAGAGTCCCCCGCTTACTATGGTGGTGACAAGGGGCTTCTGAAGGCAGGTGACCTGGAAGCTGCCCAACTGGCTTCGTGGACTGGTAAGGCAGGAATCATGGGGTAGGAGAAAAGGTTGAGGGGAGACTGGAGAGTATTTAGGAGGTCAAACCCATAGGGTATGGAGACCACCTTGAATTCTGGCTTGCAGGGGACCTAGAAAGCCTTTGGAACTGGCTTGATTGGCAGGCACTAAGTTCTGCATCACAAAGAGGCATTTGAGTCCTGTGGTTTAGGCCCTAGCATTCTGAACCTGAGCTGGTCTTTCCTTTAGGCCTCACATGCCAGGAAGATGTAGAGGAATGCCGATCTGAGCCTTGTCTCCATGGTGGAACCTGCAGCGACACGGTGGCGGGCTATGTTTGCCAGTGCCCTGAGGCTTGGGGTGGACAAGAGTGTTCTGTGCAGCTCACTGGCTGTCAGGACCACACCTGCCCACTGGCTGCCACCTGCATCCCCACTTTCAAGTCTGGGGTCCACAGTTATGCCTGCCGCTGCCCACCTGGTACCCATGGACCTAGCTGTGGTCAGAACACCACCTTCTCCGTTGTGGCTGGGAGCCCTGTGCATACATTGGTATCAGCTGCTGGCCCCCGGGGTCTGGCACTGAGGTTTCGTACCACTCTGCCTGCTGGAGCTCTGGTCACTAGCAGTGCCACCCAGGACAGATTGGAGCTGGCACTGGTGGGAGCTGCACTCCAGGCCACATTCTGGAGTCATGGTACCATGGTACTTGTCCTCGGACTGCCGGACCTAGTCCTGAATGATGGCCTCTGGCACCAGGTGGAGGTGGCGCTCAGTGTGGGGACCCTGGAGTTGCGGCTCTGGCATGAGCACTGCCCTGACCAGCTCTGTGTGGTCTCTGGTCTGGTGGCAGCAGGTGCCATGGCCTCAGTGGCTCCTGAGCCTGCTGGGCCTTCCTCTATCCAGTTAGGTGGCTGGGCCTTCGCAGGCTGCCTCCAGGACGTGCGTGTGGATGGGCACCTTCTGCTGCCCGAGGAGCTGAATGGGAATGTGATCCTAGGCTGTGAGCACAAGGAGCCATGCCAGCCTTCACCCTGTGCCCATGGAGGGACCTGCGTGGACCTGTGGACTCACTTCCGTTGTGACTGTCAGCGGCCCTACGATGGGGCCACCTGCACTGATGGTGAGGGGTGAGCCCATGGGGAGGCAGCACCAGCGTTTGACTCCCCAGCTTGCCAGCCTCTCACCCCAGCACCATCTCTCCCTGCAGAGATCCCTGCTGCCACTTTTGGCTTGGGGGGCACCCTGAGCTCTGGCTCCTTTCTGCTCCACCAGCTGCCAGTCCCCAACCTCACGGTGTCCTTCTTCCTTCGCACTCGGGAACCCGTCGGCCTGCTGCTTCAGTTTGCCAATGACTCAGTCCCTGGCCTGACCATGTTTCTGAGAGAGGGCCGGATCCAAGTCGAGGGGCCAGGCCGTCCTGCTGTGGTCCTCCCTGGGCGATGGGATGATGGAATCCGCCGCCTTGTGACTCTCAGCCTTGGGCCGGACCATCTGGAGGACCTAGGGCTGCAGCTGCATGTGGGTGGGAGGCCCCACCCTGCTGACACCCAGCCCTGGGGTGGGTCTTTTCGAGGCTGTCTCCAGGATCTGCGACTGAATGGTGTCCACCTGCCTTTCTTTCCGGGGCTGGTGGAGAACTCAAGCTGGACCAGCGAGCTAGACACGGGCCAGTCCTGGAATCTTACCCGGGGCTGTGTTTCCGAGGACGTGTGCAGTGTGAGTGTCACTGATCCTTAACTGACTTAGCTGTCTTGCGTTACTGGAGATTAGTGTGCTTACTGATGAGGAGCTGGGCGCAGGCGACATGAGACCTGCCCAAGAGTAGCAGAGTAGGGGGCTCCTTCCCTCCCATGGTCTCGTGCTCCTCACCTCAGCCCCTGAACTGGCCTGGGATGACACCCTGACCCAGACAGAGGGTGGCTTCAGTCTTTCTGTGGGAGCAGCTTGGAGAAGAGGAAACGTTGGGCTCACTGAGCACCAGCCATGAGCACCTAGTGTGAACCAGGCTGGTCTCTTGATCAGCAAGGAGAGTCAGGATAGTGGCTTCGCCCCATTCCTAGGCTGTAAGGTGGGGGGATGGCCTCCTCCCCTCCATATTGGTGAGTTGGGGTATCTTCTCTCTGATTCCTTGGCAGTTGTTATGGGGGAGGATGCTCATTTCTGCCCTATGCTCCCACAGTCTGATCCCTGCTTCAACGGTGGGACCTGCCTTGTCACCTGGAACGACTTTCACTGCATCTGTCCTGACAACTTCACGGGGCCCACCTGTGCCCAGCAGCTGTGGTGCCCCAGCCAGCCTTGTCTTCCGCCTGCCACCTGTGAGGAAGTCCCGGATGGCTTTGTGTGTGAGTGCATGCCCAGGGCAGCCAACATGCTGGGGCTGGATGTTGAAGCTGGTTAGATCCCTCGGGGCTTAGGGACCACATTCAGAGGGACAGAGGCTTCCTGGGGAGGTGAGCATGTGCCAGGTTTTCCAGGGTGACTCTGGGGGCCATGGGCAGAACATCCAGAAGGGGAATGGCTTGTGTGTGAGGGTCCGGAGGACTCAAGGGAAGCAGCTTGCATTTTAGTTTAAGGGCACTGAGAACCCAGAGTTGTATTTTTTATTTTTGAGACAGGGTCTTATATAGGTTAGGATAACCTTGAACTGAACTTCTAATCCTGTCTTTACCTCTCCAGTGCCAGGACTACTGGCATTGGGCCACCACACCCAGTTTAGGTGGTGCTGGGGATCAAACCCAGGTCTTTTGACTTCACACATGCTAGGCAAGCACTCTGACAACTTGAATTACATTCTCCAGCCCATTGGAGGGTTTTAAATTTGAGAGGGATATGATTGGATCATTTTATAAAGATGGTTGGGTGTGGTGGCGCATTCTTTTAATCCCAGAGCTCAGGAGGAAGAGGTAGGAGGATCATCAAGAATTTGAGGCCAGCCTGGGACTACAGAGTGAGTTCCAGGTCAGCCTGGGCTAGAATGAGACCCTACCTCAAATAAATAAATAAATAAATAAATAAATAAATAAATAAATAAATAAATAAATAAATAAACAAATAAACAAATAAATAAATAAGGCAGAAAGCCAAGCGTTGTGGCTCATGCTTTGAAATGGAAGTAGGAGGATCTCAGTGAGTCTGAGGCCAACCTGGGACTACATGAGACCAGACTAACCAAATAACAACAAAAATAAAAACCGAAATCACTACCCTCAAAGCTCTGAATTGAATTGAAGATTGGGGGGCTGGAGATGGCTCAGTGGGTATAGGTGCAAAGAATGGCTGTCTGGGTTCAATTCCTCACTACCCACATAAAGCCAGATGCACAAAGTAATGCATTCATCTGGAGTTCGTTTACAGTGGCAAGAGGCCCTGGCAGCGTCCATTTCCTCTCTCTCATCCATATTGTCTTTCTCCTTGAAATTAAAAATATTTTGAAAAAATCGATGATTGGCAGAGGAAGTTCAGAGAGGCAGGCGAGGAGCTGAACCGTCAAGGGGTTTAACATTGGGGCCCCGGGGCTTGGGAGGCAGAGTGGGCACTGTCAGGTGCCTGGGGAGTGCAGGGGGCAGGGCAGGGCGGGAGAGAGTGGCGGGAGCTCTGTGATGAGGTGGCAGTGGGTGGGTGCCCTGGACCTGCTCACCGGGGGCCTGGTGGCGTCTGGAGAAGGCTGGCAGGCCCATGCCCAGCCTCTCTCCCTCTCTCTCCACAGGTGTGGCCGAGACCACGTTCCGCGAAGGGCCGCCGGCCGTGTTCCGCGGGCACAACGTGTGGCCGGGGCGGCCGCTCGACGGGCTCTCGCTGGCCTTCCGCACGCGCGACCCCGAGGCGGGGCTGCTGCGCGCCGGGGCGGACGCCGGAGCGGGCGTGTGGCTGGCCGTGCGCGATGGCTCGCTGGCGGCGGGCGTGCGGGGCGCGGAGCTGCCCGCTCCCGGGCCGCGCGTGGCCGACGGCGCCTGGCACCGCGTGCGCCTGGCCCGGGAGCGCCCGGCGGCCGCGGCGGCTCGCTGGCTGCTGTGGCTGGACGGCGCGGCCACGCCCGTGGCGCTGCGCGGCCCGGCCGGCGACCTGGGCTTCCTGCGGGGCCCGGGCGCCGAGCGCCTGCTGCTGGCCGAGAACTTCACGGGCTGCCTGGGCCGCGTGGCCGTGGGCGGCCTCCCGCTGCCCGTGGCGCGGCCACGGCCCGGCGCGCGCCCCGGCGCCCGGGAACACTTCGCCGCCTGGCCGGGGACGCCGGCTCCGCGCCTCGGCTGCAGCGGCGCGCCCGTGTGCGCGTCCTCGCCCTGCCTGCACGGCGGCGCCTGTCGCGACCTCTTCGACGCCTTCGCTTGCGCCTGCGGGCCGGCCTGGGAGGGACGCCGCTGCGAGGCCCGGGCGGACCCGTGCCGCTCGGCGCCCTGCGGCCCGGGCCGCTGCCACGCGCGCCCCGACGGCCGCTTCGAGTGCCGCTGCCCGCCGGGCTTCTCGGGCCCGCGCTGCAGGTGCGGACGGCGGGGAACCGGGCCAGCGGAGCTGCTGGGGTGGAGAGGGTGCCGGTGGGCGGGCTGGGGTTTGTGAGCCCTTGTACTCTCATCTGGGAAACAGGGGCCGCAGTTCATTGATACATTAAAAGGTGAAATGCAGATTAAAAAACACAGGGGTTCCGTGGGGTTCAGGGGTGGAGGAGCAGAGGTAATCAGGGAGGATGATCTTGAGGCTTTGCGGTTGACTCAACTGCCTGTGATAATGTTGATCCCCTGGGTCAGGGCAGGGCGAGGTGCTCAGAGAGCCTGGACTCTCCACTTCCTTCTGGGCCCAGGGCTCACTAGCTCCCGTCTGGCTCTCATCTCTCGTGATTAGAGCCGCCTTGCCCTGTCCTTACCTTAGTCCTTCATTTCACCACTTTCCAAAGACCTCAGGCCCAGAAAAGATTCCCATGCTCTGGGGTGCGGGGAGCAGCAGAGTGATGACAGCCGGGTGTCCCATCCCTCCCACAGATGGGGAGGTCTGTAGGAGGTGGGCTTGCATTCCACACATGAAAGCACTGGGGATGTGGGTCACCAGGCAGGGGTAGAGTAGCTCCTGGCATCCCACCAGCCTGTCTTGCAATTTCTCCCCAGGTTGCCTGTCCTGCCCAAGGAATGTAGCCTCAATTCCACCTGCCTCGATGGCAGCCTGTGTCGGGATGGACCCCAGGGCACCAACTGCAGCTGCCAGGAGGGTCTTGCTGGCTGGAGGTGTGTCTGGGAGCCTTGGGGCCTGGGAGGTGGAGAGCTGACCATGCTGGCACCTGGGTTCCCTCTGGCCAGGGCAAGGGATGTGGGAACCTCTCATTGTCTCATCCCTCACTGGTGTCACTACTAGATGGCCGATCACTGTCACTTGGTTCTTCTGGGACTTCTAAAGGACTGTCATAGGGATGCTTGCCAGGCAGTAGTTTCTCACTCAGTTTCAAGAAGCCCCTTGATTTTCAGAACTATGGGGAAAACTTCAGTCCAAGTGTCTTCTGGGCTTCCAGGCAGTGTAGTCAGCACAGTGCCCCCTCATTCTCATGGGGTGGTAACCCTTCTCAGTCATGAATGCTGGGCCCGAGAAATAGAGCAGGTGGTGGAGCTCACCTTCAGTTCCGGTCATCTGGCAGGGCCCAGCCAGATAGGAACAGTGGCTGAGGTGGGGAGCTAGAACAGGAGGCAGCCATGGGGGGTAGTGGCTTTCTCAGCCCCCATAACTCCTCAGGTGCCAGAAGCCCTCCCTGCCCTGTGAAGCCAACCCGTGCTTGAATGGGGGCACCTGCCAGACAGCAAGTGGCATCTCTGAATGTATCTGCAGTGCCGGATTCTCTGGCCAGTTCTGTGAAGTGGTGGTGAGTAACACCCACAAGGAGTGGGCTGCTGAGCACAGGCCTATTTGGACTTTGGCCAGAGGGTGTTGGGCAGGGGATGGTACAGCTCCCTAATGGACCTGATCCTGGATCAATTCTGCTGAGCATGGTTAATGGCCCCTCCATACCCCCCATGAAGTAGCTTGGATACCCCACCATCCAATAAGGCATGGCCCAAGGTTTCCCCGCATGCCTAGGGGACTCTGGGACCAAGATTCAGTGCCCACAGGAGCTCAGGTACCCCTGACCCCAGGAGGCTTAACAGAGGGGTCTGTATGGGGGGGCACTAGCCCAGGCCTCTGGAAGGCAATCTGGGGAGAAAGCAGCCTTGATCTCAGCAGGCTTTTGCCAGGCCGACCATAAACCACAGGTCCCCTTTGCTTCTGGAGAAGGATTCCTTTCAAGTTGAACTTTTATAGCCTGTGGCTTTCCCATCCAGCCACCAGCTTCCCAGGCCAGCGGGAGAAAATGTCTTTACAGCTCTCCTAGAAGTTCTGGGTAACAGGGAGGTGGCAGGTGTGAACTTTACAGCTTCGGGACTGATCCCCTTTTCCAGGGCAGGGTGCTGGGGCTTGGGTACTTAGGTAACAATGGGCTAAGCCTCAAGAAATTGGAGGGCCAGAGTTAGGGGCTCTGAACTCTTAAGAACTCTGGGCACGCAGAATCTTTATCATGGGAGTCTGTGACTGGAGACCAGAGGCAGTCTGTACCCCCAGCCCCAAAGCCTGGCTGGACCCAAGGACAGATTGTTAGAACCCCCGTGGGCAGGCAGGAGCTGGTGACTTCTGTCTTTGCCATCAGCTAGACTCAGCTTGTCCCAGCTCCTGTTCCCGTCTTGGTTGACATTGTAGAATCCATGAATCCCCTCTCCTCCACCAGTGCTGACCTGGCTTTCTATGTTTCCAGCCAGAGCCCCTGTCTCTTGTAGTAATGTCTCTTGCACATCCTGGGGGCCGCCTCTCACCACCTTCCAGGAAGCTTACTTGAGTCCCATCTCTCATCTCTTGCAGAAGGGCCTGCCCCTGCCCCTGCCCTTCCCGCTGCTGGAGGTGGCTGTGCCTGCGGCCTGTGCCTGCCTCCTCCTTCTCCTCCTGGGACTCCTCTCTGGGGTTCTGGCTGCCAGAAAGCGCCGTCAGTCAGAGGGCACCTACAGCCCGAGCCAGCAGGAGGTGGCCGGGGCCCGGCTGGAGATGGACAGTGTCCTCAAGGTGCCACCAGAGGAGAGACTTATCTAGGCCAGGTTGGCTGTTAGGACCATGCCCCTGAAGTCCTGTAGGATCTCTACCTGGAGAACCAAGACCATTTCCAGACTAGGACACCTGCTGTATGTGTCTCCGGTGGCTTGCAGCTCTTGCTTCTGCCCATCATGGACTCAGGAAAAGGCAAGCAACTCAGGGATGCAGAGGGGCCATTAAGATAGGGACCTCTCTGACCTGCTGGCCTAGGTTACAGCAGGCACGAGGCTGTGCGTGAGGAAATGGATGGGTGCCTGTGGTATGACAGGTGTGTGGAAGAATGCCCATAAGGGACCTGTTGGTCTGCAGGTTCCAGGGTGAGTGTTTGGTGAGCCTTCATGACTTGTAACAGGGACAGGTGACTGCTCCATGGGACATGGAAGGCCCAAGGCTTGCCCAAGCACCTCAGCAGCCATTCTGGCATCTTTCCCACCTCCAAGGACAGCTCCTGCCCTGGAGACAGCTGGAAAGCAGGGGAGGGGCATTTTGAAGGCAACTGGGCTCTTGGCTCCCAAAACTCCTTCAGGCAGATCTGACTGCCCCATGCCAGGGCCAGTCCCATCCACCGACCCATGTCTACAGGGCAGACTCATAGGAGCAGAAGAGCCTCTGCTCTGAGCCCTCCTGCCATGGGCATGTGTAGGAATGGGGCAGCCCCCTGCCTACCTCACAGGGCTGTTGTGAGGATCAGAGATTCACAGCAGAGAACTCCCGAAAATTCTGGTCTGATGGGGACTGTCGGGTGTTCTTTTAGGTGTGGGAGTGTCATCCCTGCCAGACCTGAAGGGGTTTTCTAGGGCCTGGCAAGGAGGCCCTCCCTTCTTGGCCCTCACAAACAGCACTTCCTGGTTCTCCGGCTAGGCCTGCTAGGACTGTCAGGTGGGTCATCTTGTGTGGCTATTGATTCAGGGAAACCATGCCAAGGAAGCCCTCAGTCATTTGCCCAACCCTGTGCTCAGCAGACATTGGACAGCCTCTGAATCTACCTGCTGGGCCCCTGAAGATGCTCAACATGCCATGACCTCAGACCTCAGAAGGAACCTCCTGCCAGAGGGCTTGGGCACCCTTGAGTGTCCCACCTCCAAGGTGGTTTCCCTGGGCCAGCGCTTCCTGACTGGGGGCTCCGAGTGCCAGTGCCATCTGATTCTTTGACACAGTGGAGCTGGAGATCGGTTTTCTCGGGCAGACAGACTTGGGGTCACTGGGGGCTCAGTGGAGACAGACAGGGATGAATGCTAGGCTAAGGTCCTTTATCCAGTAGGAGGTAGGACCACCCTGCTCCAACTGCCACCATGACCCCTGGGAAAGAGCAAGATGGTTCCTTGGCACAGTTCTAGGTGCAGACTCCTACGATGATATTTTCTGTGGAGCATTAACGTATCTGGCAAACATTCCACCTTCACTCCAGTGACCTTGGTTACTGTGGTGACTGGCCCAGATTTCCCTCCAAGTACAAGTGCTCAACTGGGGTGCAGCCCAGCCCGAGGCTCTGCTCTTGCTGATTTTGGAGGGGTTGTCCCCTGGTATTTATTCAGGCACTATTGGTGGCCTACAGGCTTGCTTTATGGTTCCAACAGGGCTGTGGGGGCCTGTCAATGCCTAGTCTCCATGGCTTCTTTTAGGAAGGAAGGAAGGTGAGCTGAGGTGGTTCAGAGATCCAAACGGGCATGAGCAGGGCGTGTGGGAGTCCAGTCCTTCCCCACTGTCCCTTGCCTGGCCTCCACTTCTGCAGGACAGGTGGTGAAGATAGCTGAGGCGCACTCAGGCTTTCTCTCCAGAAGCTTTTGGAAGGATACAGGGCGACAGCCTTCTTTCTACCCAAGAATATTTTATTGAACACACACAAAGTTCATTCTTGGGTTTGCAAATTCTACCCAGTGAATGAAGAGACAGTGGTGTGTGTATGCACACCATGCTTGCCACCAGCCCCCCCAGCACAGCAGGGGGGACAGTAGAGGTGTGTGCTGTTTCCTGGGCTGCCCAGCACGTCCCCCTTTCCCTTTGTCCTCCCTGGGGGGTGGGGACACTTGCCCTCCGTGGAGGTGGGTCTGGAGTTTGCCAGGATGGGGAAGTGGAACTGGATGGAGCCTTGCCAAAACACCTGAATTCCCAGGAGGGTCCCATAACCCAGGTGAGCCATGGCTCCCTAGCAGCCAAAGACCCTGAGATGGGAGACCTCCAAGTTGGACTTTGTGCCAGGATCCCAGCTTCTCAGACATGGAGGGAGCTCCTGAGGGTGATAGGAACCTCCTGCGACCCACCTGTCCCCATTAGAAATGGGGGTAGACTGTCTGACCATTTCGAGTAGGAAATGAGAAATCGGGTCAAATGCTTACAATTTCCGGCATGCCTCTGATGGTTGTTTTCTTAAGTGGTTAGGCTTTGTTTTACCTTGGTTTATTGAAAGGAGTCGGTTTTAAAGATTCATCAAATCAATAAGGTAAAAAGGAAAAGAAAGATAAACAATAAAACATTTCATTATAACTTTGGTGGCTCGGCCTCAGGAATTTCTGTGCTGTGGAGAAGCTGGAGTTGGGGGCAGAAGCTAGCTTCTAGGCCCCCTTATGCCCCAGACTGAGAGAGGCCACATTTGTCTACTCCACAGGGGACCTCGGAGGGACAGAGGCCCTGCCTGGGCCTGACCCAGAAGCTCAGGCAGCTGTGCCTCCCTCATGGTCTGGCAGTAAGTTTGGCCTTTGAGTTGGAATCTGGGTCACTTGCTTAGCTCTCCTGTCCCAAGTGACAGGAGGTGGAGCCTGAGCTTTGACACAAGAGCCCAGAGGTATGGGGTGGCCAAAGAGAGCTAAAGGCGGCTCTTCTGTAAGTAGGGATTGCTGGTGCTCACTACCTTCCTGTAGGGCTGGGTTTAGCCATCACAAGGCTCCTTAGACCTTTGGCCTCCAGAAACAACTCAAGTTTGGGGGTTGGGCGAAGTACTCAGGAAAGTGTATTGCTAGTAAGGATCTGGAGATGTCCACCAGAGATCTGCCAGCCTGGGTGGGGTCTTCACTTCAGACACCTATATCTCTGGGAGATGTGCTCACACAGGGGGAGCAGTGACATCTGCGTTCCATAGGGCAGGACACAGCCACACAGGAAAGAGAGCTGGGCTGGAGAGAGGCTGGGCTGTCTGGAGGGAAGGTGGTCTGGGTAGTTGGCCCAGCTGACCTCTAGTGCAAAACCCAAGCAGGGTGTGAAAGAGGGTGGTGGTGGTGTGTTGGGGGAAAGTGATTCCCAAACTCTAGAAGGGCTGTTCCCTCCAGGGCCAGGCCTCAGAGATGGGCACTGTGGAGGGGAGGGGACAGAGAAGGTTCCTTCCCACCGGTGAAACCTGGGTGGAAATGGAGTGGAGCATAGCACTGGATGGTAGCGCGGCCTTGCTGGCCAGCCTTGGCATATGCTCACTCGAAGGTCTCCCACTGCCTGCGGAGCTGCTCCACTGAGGCTGAGGCTGGTGCTGGGCTCACATCTTGCTTGGTTTTCTGCAGCAAATCCTCAAAGGGGTCTCTGGCCTGTGCAGGAGCCAAGGGCTGCAGGGCTGGCTCCAGGCCTTGTGGGGGTCTGGGAGGCAGCACTGGGGGATCCCCAGGCCTCAGGACCAGCCCCTGCTTGGCCTCAGCAGCCCTGGAACTTGAGCGGGCCAGGGGCAACGTTCGGATCCTTGAGGGAGGTACCACTGGGGGGCCAAGCGGCTGCAGGGGGCTGGTGTGGGTGCCCATGGGCACCTGACCAAAGAGGTTGGGCATGGAGAGGGCAGACAGGTTAGGCTGAGACCTCTGAGGGGTGTAGAAGCCAGAACTGGATAGCAGGAGGCTGGGTGCAAATGATGGCCCCAGGGAAGCTGGAGGGGCCCCAAAATGCCTGGCTGGTGTGGAGCCCAGGGACAGGTTGGGTGGTGCCACTGGCATAGAAGGGACAAAGGGGTTGATTGATGGCTGTGGGAAGGGCGTTGGAGCTGCTGTGGGGGGAAAGCTGTACTGGGGGATGAATGGGGTAGCAACACTTGGTGTGGTGAGGTGTGGAGGGATGGTGTCGCCTGACCAGGCTGTGCTAAGGGGGTCCAGGAGGGCTAGCAGGGTGTCACTGCCAGTGCCTGCAGCACCTGGGGCTGGGCTGAGTGGCTGCAGTGGCTCAGTGGGGTCTTGGGGGGCAGCACTGGGGAGAAGCCCCGGGAATAGGGCAGGACTCAGGGCAGCTCTCCTTTCCTGGTCCATCTGTAGCTGCTCCGAGGAGAAGTCACCAAGTGGGCCACCGGCAGACTGGAGTTTGGCAGGGCGGGCTGTGGGTGGTGGAGGCACGATGCCCAGCTCTGGGGTCTTCCTGCCATGTGGTCGGGGAATGGTGATGCTACCTGGAGTCGGGGCAGACATCTCTTCTTTGCTGATGGGGCTCCGGATGCCATCATGGTTCTGGGGCCTGTGTGGCCGGGCTGGGGAGTTCCCAAATAGGGCTGAGGTTTTCTCGGGAGACATGGCAGGGGGCTTGCTGGGGATGGCCATGTCGTCCTGGCCCAGGCTCCAGAGCTTCGTATATGGGTGGGCAAGTTTTAAGGCCATTGCCACGCCAAGGCTCTTCTCACTTCTGCCCAGGTCCAGCCTCTGTGGGGAAGGAGGGAGGCAGTGGTGACCATTGGGTGGTCCAGGACAGACTGGAAGAAATGCCTGACAGGTACTAGGACTATGCTCCCAGGCATGTAGGCAATTAGCTACTGGGACATGGAGCAATGTGGGTACCCCAGGTCTGTGTGGACTCTAAGACTCCTATGATAAAGGTACTTTGGAGGAAACTTTCCTCTTTTTACACAAACGAGTGCTTGCCAAGTGTTTGGGAAAATAACTCCATCAATGGGTCTTCTACTGGCATGGGCCTTTTCACTTGTACCTTGTGAGGCTCTGTGCCCGGTGTAAGGAACACTGATGGGAGCTAAGGGGAATGCATTTGAGTTCTGACTGCCACTTTCAGGCTACTCAGCCTGGACAAGAAACTCTTCTCTTGGCCTAAGCTGCCTTGTTCTTGGGAGATAGGACATGTGGGTACTGCAACCTCATTGTGACACAGTGACTGTCAAATCAGCACAGAAAAGGTCACACAGGAATAATCTGGAACCCAAAAGTTTTGACCCAAAGGCTTTGCCAGAAACCCTGATGGGTTGGGGCTTCCCTTGTCCTGGGTTCTTTTCCAGCTGGGCTGGCAGTGTGGTATGGTGGCTGGCACGTGAGGTGGGTTTTTGAAGATCCCAGGAAAACCAGGTTTTCCCTTGGTTCCTTCCATTGTGACTTGGGAGATCTACTTCACTTCTTGGGAGGACCTATTTCACATGCAGGAAGCACCCCAGCAGCTACCCTGTTCACCCTTTCCATACCTGGTAGTCAAAAGTCCCTGGTTGCTCCCAAAGGTCCTTAGGACCCCGGAGGTCTTCCAAGCTCTTGGCCTGGCCCAGTGGCTGCAGTGGGGCCTCAATGTCCAGACCACTGAAGACGTCTTCCAAGAGGTCGATGCTGGCGGCTCGGTCAGGAGGGGCAGGGACAAGGCCCTGGGGCTCCTGTGCCAGCTGCTCCAGGCTCTCTGCCTCATCGCCTTCAGCGCTGTCTGACTCCTTGAGTGTCCGGTATGGCTGTGGCCTAGGAAGAGACAGAGACAGCTAGTTTCTCTCACCCAGAGCATCTGTGGGAGGAGAGGATGGATGGTGCCAGCCCCCAAGAATGACCAGGACTCTGGACCAGGAGCCTCTAGGACAGGATAATGTCCTGAGGTTCCCATGTGGCTGGCCTGGCGGCTCAAGGATTTGAGCTGCACTTCAGAAAGAACTTGGTTGGATTTGGTTCTGCTACTTGGTGGCCTTGGGAAAGTCCCTCAGGCTGTCACTTGCACTGAGGGGACCAAACACTTTCCCCAGAACCTCAGAAGAGGAATAAAGGCATCTGTAAGTGGACACATGTGCTCTCATCCATGTGGCCACCAACCTTAACTGCTGTGAGGTCCTTTGAACACTTATGGGGAACCTCTCTAGAGGAAAGCCACTCAGGATCTCTGTGGGGGACCTGCAGGGCTCAGCTTGTGTGCAGGATCTGTTACCACCTCCTGCTGTGGGAACTTGGTGAAGTCAACCTCTCTGAGCCTTAGCTGTTCGGGTGGTGATGACAGAAGCAAGTACAGCAGGTGCAACAAGCAGGCATGGCGGGGCTGTCACTCGGGGCTTGGTGCTTTCCTCTTCCACCTCTGCCTGCCTAACCCTGACCTCTAGTGGAGGCTGGATAGAGCAGCACCTCTCCTCGGGTTAGGCAGGACTGGGCTCAAGGTGCTAGTAAAATGGGCAGAGGGCACCACCTACTGGTCATGAGCAGGCTGACACCGAAGTTCTCCTGAAGTAATCAGGCAGAGGACCGTCCCTGTCAGGGACTCATTGATTCTACTACCTCACTGAAGCAATAGATCTAGCCTATGACACAAGACTTATATGTGACCTTAGAGTCAAGGAAATGGAAACTCAGAAGCAACTTACCCCATGTCTCAGCATCTGGTAAGGAGAAATAGCCATTTTCAAGTGGCAGTTTGAGAGACTCCTAAATCTTTTCCTCATCTTACCGAGCTATCTGACTAGGGGATCAGAGTCTTTAATCTGAGCACAATGAAAGGGATAAAGAATCAGTGTGCTTCTTCAACATAAGTACATGGAGTTCTTTTTGACCCTTGCTATGAGGTAGGATGGGACATCTCCTTCTCATTTCATGTATGGTGTTTCTGAATGTGCATTTGGTGGAGTGTGGTGTGTGCATGTGAGTGTACAGATGTGTGCCCTTCATGTGTGTGCATGCAGAGGCCAGAGAATGTTGGGAGTCCTCTATCGTTCCTCTGTGGGTTTCCTTGAGACAGTTTCTCACTGAACCTGGAGCTGCTGTTTTGGGTCAGACTGGCTGACAGAGCAGTCCTCTGATCCCCACGGGACTGGGGTTACAAGCATGAATGGCAACACTCAGATGTTTATGTGGGTGCTGGGGAATCCAACTCAGGCTGAATCAGGTCCTCTAAGGTCCTCATCCTTGAGCAGAAACAATTCCTGCTTGCTGAGCCATCTCCCTAGTTCCAGCTCCTTTTAAATATATATAAAGAGGCCTGAAATTGCTCTCAGATTTGGGCCAAGGAAGGGAAGTTTAACCATTAGTAACTGGGGGCTGGCTCAGTGGTGGAGTGCTTGTCTAGCATGTACAGGGCCCTGGGTCAACCTCTAGTGCTACAAAAAATAAATAAAACTTAAAAACCAGAATAACAAAACAAAACAAAAAGGCCTCAGTTAATTCAGAGCACGATGGGGTGGGACCCTGGACTTGGCCTGCTGAACTCATCAGTGGGAGAGTCCTCGGGTGCCACCCAAGCAGGCTGTGTTTCCTGCAAGGTGACTGAGGCTGACACATGGATGGACATGTCTTATTTCAATGGCTCTCTAAGTAATAAGTAAAAACACATGAAATCCGTATCATAGACATTGCTCAAAACAAGGCTGATTCTTAAAACATTTAAAATGAAAAATTCAGGGATAGGGAGATGTCTCAGCAGTTAAAGGTGCTTGCTTGCAAAGCCTGACAGCCCAGGTTGGATTCTTTGTACCCATGTAAAGCCAGACACAATAGCGGTGCATGCATCTTCAGGAATTTATTTTCTGTGGCAGGAGGCCCTGGTGTGCCCAATGCTCTCTAAATAAATAAATAAATAAAATATTTAAAAAATTCAAAGGTGCCTCTGAAGGTGGGGCACCACAGACTAAGTAACGACACTGGGAAGGGGTGGTCTGCTGGGAGGAAAGGGACCAGGGTGATTCTGTCCTGTGGGGGCAGTGGCAGGAGGCAGAGCGTTCTGGGCTTAGAAAGTCCTGGGATGAATTCGTAAGCCCAGCCCATGGGAGAAGAGACCTGGAGCTGAGGACCTCTGCTGACAACCACACACACCTGTATGGTCATGGTGAAGAACCCATCAAAACTCAGAAGAGAGCCCATGTGTAGAGGAGAAGGAACTGGCAAAGAAAGAGGCTTCTACAGAAGATTCCTTTTCTTTCCTTCCTTTCTTTTTTAAAAAAACTGTTGTTTGTAGTTAGTACAAGGCTTAGGTTATAAATAATACTTATAAAATTATCTTTAAAAGCCAGGCATGGTGGCACATGCTTGTAGTCCCAGCACTCAGGAGACTGAGGTAGGAGGATCATTGTGAGTTTGAGGAAAACCTGGGGTTACATAGTAAGTTCTGGGTCAACCTGGGCTAGAGTGAGACCCTGCCTCAATCCCCCCTCCCCAACCTACCAAAATTATTTTAAACTCAAGCAGGTCAGATATGTAGATATGCTTTATGCATTTTTTTTGAGTCAGCATCCTTGCGATGTAGCCTACACTAGCCCAGAACCTGTCATGTGGTCCAGGCTGGCTTCAAACTCCTTATCCTATTACCTCAGCCTCCCAAGTGCTGAGATTACAAGAATGCATCACCACACCTGGTTGATATTAATATACATGTTTCATATTGTTGAACTTTGCTTTTTACTTAAAATCTAACTTACTTCCATGGTTTACTAAGATACACTGAGAAAAGGGTGATCAGCAAGCAGTTTCTTGCAACTATCATTAACCAAGCTTACTGTTTCCTTATCCGGAAGGGGGATCCATGCCCCTGCCTCATCCTGTCCCCTCACTCTGCTGCCACAGCCTCTGTGGAGCTGGCAGAACAGGAGCCTAAGAGGTGACCTGAGGTGTCATCCCCCCTGCAATTTGGCACTGAGGCACTTCCTCCCCCCGCCCCACAAGAGCAAGCAGCCCTAGTTTCCCATATCCCCCCATGCATCCCAAGTATCACCAAGCTGAGCTCAAGAGCTGGAAGGAGGGAGAGAGACCATTCAAAGGGAGCAGAGAAGAAAAAGCTTTCGGTGAAGCCAGCGCTTGGGGCCTCTTCCCGCCGGCATTCCTCGTCAGAGGAGTCTTCAGAGAGGAAGACGGCATAGTGTCGAAAGGGCTTTACCAGGCTGAACAGAGGAAGACAAGAGAAGCAGCAATTAGGGCTCCATCCGAGAGTGCAGGGGGTGGGAAGAAGGCCTGAAGGCACCGGACAGCAGAACACAAACTGGGGTTGCCAAGTGTGTTAAGGGCTTCAACTTGTCATCCAGCCATGCCTGACCTTGCAATCCCACTTCCAATAGGATAATCCCAATTTAGTAAAGACTCATGCCCGCTCAACTGCAGCTCTGTTTAGAACCTGAAAACATGAAAACTCTTTTTATTATTTTTGTTTTTTGTTTTTTTCGAGGTAGGGTCTCCCTCTAGCCCAGGCTGACCTGGAATTCACTCTGTAGTCTCAGGGTGGCCTTGAACTCATGGCGATCCTCCTACCTCTGCCTCCTGAGTGCTGGGATTAAAGGCGTGAGCCACCACGCCTGGCATGAAAACTCTTAACTTCTAGTCAAAGGAACTGGGTACAGCTGGCTGAATGCTATCCTCTCACGAAAAGTAATGCTGATAAAGTTTTAAACCTGGATACAGATTTGCAATTTTTACAGTTCCTTGTCCCCCCCCCCCAATCTTGAGGTTTCACAACCACACATTCAGTCAGTTGTGGATTGAAGATATTTGGACACAAATATTGCATCTGGGGCTGGAGAGATGGCTCATCAGTTAAGGCACTTGCCTGTGGAGCCTGATGACCTGGGTTCAATTTCCCAGTACCCACATAAAGCCAGATGCACAAAGTGGCACATGCATCTGGAGTTTATTGGCAGTGGCTGGAGGTCTGGCACACCCATTCTCTCTGTCTTTCTCTCTTCTATCTCTCTCTGCTTGAAAATAAAAGAATTTATATATCATCAAATTATCTCTGCACTAAAAAAACAAAAATTGCATCTATACTGAATATGTACAGACCTTTTCCTTTGTCATGTTATTCCCCAAAAACAGTTTAAAAGCTATTTACATAGTATTTACACTAGATTAACTATAAGTAATCTGGAGATGATTTAAAGTAAAAAGTAAAAAAAAAAAAAGTCCCACAAGAGACTTGAGCATCCTAGATTTTAGCATCTGGAACCAATTCCCCAAGGATCTTGATCACATTTTCTCTCATCTACCTGTGGAAAATTGAACAGGAAAAAGATTGGAAAAGCATTGCCTAAATACCAGTAATAGCTGGTGGGATTATGGGTAATCCCCTCCCCACACTTTTATTTTTCTACAATGAGCATATCTGTTTCGATAATCAGGGAAAAAATTTAAAAATAAAAAAGTTAAGGAAAGAAGCGAGCCTTGTGGAAGAGCTCTCTCGAGAAAGCCTTTTCTGATTAGCAGCGCTCTCTGGAGTCTCCCTCGGATGCTTCTTCAGAGAGTCTTTTTCATCTGTGATGTGGAAATTAAATATTCATTGTTATAAAAAATACATCTCCCTTGTCAGCCACCTGTGAGCGCTACTTCTATAAACAAACACACAGGCAAAGCCCAAAGAATCCACACCCGGGTCCTATGAATTATATACTGACCAGGGTCCACAAGAGGCTTTGGGCTTGGGTGAGGAGCCTGAGACATAGACAGTGGTTCAAATCCCAGCCGCACCATGGATGCTGCTCTGCCTGTGTGTAGGGTTAGGGTCCCTCTGCTCTATCCCACCCAGTGGCTTAGCTTGCTGTGGGGAGCCTTGGGAGGCAACAGTGAAGTTTGGGGGTGACAGTAAGGACAAGATGTGGGATGTTGGGTAGGGCTATCTGCTTTCCCTCGAGTCAGCCCAAGTGACCTCCTTCCTTTACTTTTCACGCTGATTCAGGTTTTATTCAGGAAAGGGTGACATATCCAAAATGAGCACCAAGACCCCCAGCTAGAAGGTGAGGGGACAGCATCTGTCCCTAAGGATAGGGACAGGACCCTGGACCAGATAGTGTTGTGCTCCTACTGCTGGTGCTCACCCATGGTTATGCAAAGCTGGCTTCCAGAGCCACCCAGGTCTGAGCACTTCCACCCACTCCACATTTCTTTCTCTGCCTTTGTAGACTGGCTAGGTGGAGTCTTGTCCTTAAAACTGTGGTTGAGGCTTCCCAAAGAAGCCATTAGCCCAGGGCTATCCAGCAGGAGGTGGCCTTCACCTCCAGGCCACCTGGGTGCTTAGGAAGAAGACACACCTCAGCTGTTCTGGAGTGGAGAGGGGACTGGCCCAGAGGGATGTGAAAAGGAGCCTCTGACTTAGAGAAATGTCCTGGCACAAGACTCAGTTCCTGCTGCTTCCATAGTAAATGAGGAGGAGCAGAAGGGCCACCTCTACACAGCTCCAAGTCTTGATTTCAATCACAGGTCCAACCCTGCAACTGTCGTGCTTAAGCCTAGTAAACATGCCGCTCTGAGCTGGAACACTGCTGCATTCAGACATGGGATAAATGTGCTGTGTAAAGAATGTTGTGACACCAGGGATCCCTGCCAGTCTGAAAGTCAGGGGACACCTGCACTCCCTAGTGCAGGGCTGCTCATTACCAGGTGTGTGTGTGGGGGGGGGGTAGCAGGCCCACTGCTGCAGTTGCTTTCTCGTTGCTGGGACAAAACACCTAATTAGAAGCAGCTGATGGGAGGGGAGGGTTTATTTTAGCTTACAGTCTTGAGGGGAAGCTTCATCATGGCAGGGAAAGCATGGCAGAGCAGAGGCTGGGCATCACATGTTGTCACATCAGCTGAGAGGGAGAAGCAAGAGTGAGCTAGCTATGAACACCCAGTGGAGATGGACTAATAAGCCTCAATAACCCCCTAGTGACACACCTCCTCCAGCAAGGCTCCACCTTCCATAGGCTCCAACAGCTGGGAACTGAGTATGAGGCTTAATCACAAACACATGAGGCTATGGGGGACATTACATATTCAAATCACCACATCCACTCCACTCTGGGAAGCTCAAAGAGCATGCTGTGGGTAGACACCAAGCACAAATAGGGCAGGGCAGGATGGGTATTGCCTCCTACTGTGGCCTTCTCCCACCCTCCCTCTATATTTTAGCCAGCTTTTCATGCCTGAGACACTAGCCTTTTATCATTCAGTCCTTAGGTAGCCTTTCCTGCTTTTCCATCTTGAAGACTTGGCCCAAATGTCACCCTCAGGAAGCCCCCTAGAGTGCCTAGCTCTCCTTGGTGCCTCACAGATCCCATGTATGCTCCTACAACTGTGTCTGAGTTAAGGGAAAGGGCCTGTCTTGCTCTTTTCTCTCATCTGGAGCCTACATTAGTGTGAAGGAAGTTTGTGGCTGAATGAGTGAGAGCTGGTGCTCATGTGGATCCTTTCATCACTTTTTGACTGTGGTAGGTGTGCCCCTTTTCTGGGTTTACTACCTGTCCTATGAGACATGGAGGTTGGGACCAAGAGCTAGTAGAAGCCTGAGGAAAGTGTTCAAATGAACACGCATAAGCAGGTGTTGCATACCGCCACACCCACTTTATAGAGGATCAGTCCATCTGTCTACTGTCCACCTGTCTGTCTGTGCACTTAACCACAGGGCACTTCTGTCTTCTTGTGAGCAGATCAGGTGTTAGCTGTCCACTAGGGACCACTGTTGAAGGGGGCAGAAGGGACCAGGTGACCTAGTGCCTAGGAAGCAAAAAGCAGATTCCAGCCCAGGATGTCTGTCCTGAGAGTCTTTACTTTCCTATCACAGTGCTGATGGACACAAGCCCTTGTTTGGGTCACATGAAGAGAGGCTCTCTGATTGGTGAATGCCTTTCTGGTGTCTACATAAGTATGGGCTTTGGCACATGCCACAGAGAGCCAAGAGCTTTCATGATGGATGGATGAGCCGTTGGCCGGTATGAGTGTGCAGGGAATGGGAGGAAGGAAAGAAATCCTCATTTTCCAGCCTAATTTTCTCCATAGTAAATTTTGGCTGGCTCACCTGACCAGGCAGGGTGTCTGTAACACACCAATGTTTCTTTTCTTTCCTCCCCCGCCCCCCAGAGGTAGGGTTTCACTCTACTTACTCTGTAGTCCCAGGCTGGTCTCAAACTCAAGGTGATCCTCCTACCTGTGCCTCCCAAGTGCTAGGATTTAGAGGTGTGTGCCAGCACACTTGGCTCACACCATTGTTTCTTAAGAGTGATGGAGTACCAGGGTGAAACTCGCCCTGTGATGTGGTCAGTTCAGAGCTTTGTCATGCCCAGGCACATGGATGATGATGATCACACTAGCAGAACAAACACATGCTGGGCTAAATGCTGTCCATATAATTTCTCACTAATTCCTCAGGACAGACTAAGAAGCCAAGACTCAAAGAGGGGGAGGCCCTTGCTTGGGGTCACACAACAGTTGGAAGAGGAGCCAGAATGGAATCTGGATTTACCTGTGTCTAAACCATGGTGGGGTCCTGCTGTGTGTTTCCTGGATGTGAAATAATGAATGAGAGGTAGAGTGTGTCCCCTTCCACTTTTAATGAAAGGTGGGGTTTCAAAATAAACTGATTTAAATTCAGCTGCTCATGTTCTCCATGAAACGAACAGCCAGGTATTTGTCAGAGATAAAGGATAAACCATCCAAAACGTCCAGGTTTAAATTTTTTATTAGCTTAAGGCAGAATATGGGAAAAAATGTACCTCTTTCCTCATTAACCCAATTCAGCTACTACCCTGCAGTCTGCCCCCCACCACTTGCCTGGATTTTATTACACACAAAGGGCTGTCTGGGAAAAGGCAGGCCATGGTGAACTTGGCTACCTGGCAGGCAAGAGCTGCAATGTCTCTGTTCAAGAAAAGCTCTCTGTCTGTCACTAGGACCCCACCCCCCCACCCCCAGATGCCCCTGGCTTGCCCACCACGCTGTGGAGCTCCTGTGCAGATGACTCCAAAGCCCTTTCTAATGTTTGGTTTAACGTGTCGCCGGTTAGCACACGCGTGTGACAGTGGTGACAGGCGAGGCTGCTCCTTTTTAAATACCATGTCAGAGACACTGCGTTTCAGGAAGCAGGGACGTGCTCTGTGCTCTCTGCTGTGCCGGGATCGGCCGGCTTATTTTTTAATGAGGAAGATCTGCATCTTGAGAGTTTTTTTCATGTGTCACATCGCGTGGACAAATCAGCAGCACGTCACGCTGGCCCAAAATGAAATGCTGACAAATGTAGATATTTCAAATTTAATTGACATTTAAATGTACTTGAGATAAAGATGGGAAGAAATCAGCTAGGACTTGGTCTCCTGAGGTAATGATGGGGAGTAGGTGATCATTTTAGAAGCATCATTTCACCCGGCACAAAGGGCTTGGCTACTCTGTGTCCCTTGGTGACATGACTCTGGCTGGCTGATGAGTGTGGACAGACCCACAGAAGAAGGCCATCCTGTCCACCTTCTCCTTCTTTCCCCTTCCTTTCTAGGGACCTCGACTTCTTCCCTGTAGATGGAGACTGCACAGCCCTTCTGAAGGTCTGATCAGAAAAATGAAATACTTGCTAAGGGCTTTGCAGAGCACCAGGCATGTATGAACACTCAGCTGCCATCCACACCTGCTCACAGGCCACAGATGAGATGCTGGGCAGCTGCAGGCTGAGTGTGCAGGGATAAAGAGGTGGTCCTCCACTGGCCATCTCTCTATGCATGGGTGTCACCCAATAACCTTTGCCTGGAGCTCCCACTTCTCTCCACCTCCACGACACGGGGCACTTCCCCCAAGCAGCACAGGCTTCATTCATATCAGCTGAGAAATCAGAAAAGGCTCTAAAGTAAGAGGAGGGTTTCTGGGGTGCCAGTATGGTTAGGGACCCTCAGAGGAATCTCAGAGGCACTCAGTGTCACTCAGGAGCTGCTCTTGTGCTGAGTGGGGAGAAACTGCAGACCAATGCAGGAGCTGGCTGCATATGGACCTTTGCACCAGGTCATAAAAATATCCAATGAAGAACGAGGACCACTGCTGTCACCAGTCAGCATCATAACAAGAGGGTATTCTGCTGTTACTAGAGACCAGGTCCTTCAACTTCCTCAGAGACTAGCTCTGCAAGGAGATAGTGGGGATCAGGGACACTTCTGACTTACAGCCTCTTGGATGAGGCTCTGCTGGGAGGCAGTGTGGGTGGTGGACTTTCATTATGAGCTCAGTGAAGGTGACCTGGTGCTCAGAGGTGCCTCTGAGGAGTAGCAAGACACAGGCAAGGAAGAGCAGCAGAGGCTGGACCTGGAGGTGGAGGCTCAGGCAAGGCTGGGGTGACCTGAGGCCTGGGTGGCAGGCACTGTCAAAAGCAGGAGAGCATGCTGGCTGGACAGCCCAGGCCTCTCTTGTGGGCTAGTCATACTTTTTGCCTTGCTTTCTCCATTCATGCAGCGGTTGAATTATTTCTGTACCTGTTTGGTCCTTTGTTCTTTCAACAAAATTCACTAATGGCCACCTCACAGACCTATGCCCGAGCATGCTCCAAGGAGTCCTTGCAAGGCCTTGTGGCAGATACTCAACAGGGAGAAGGCACTGCCACTCTCTGGGCTTTGGGCTGGAGGAGGTTGGGATGGGGCATCCTGAGTGTGTCTTCCTCAACTTGGAAAAGACATTGTATGTATTCTGCCTTGTACCCTCAGGACAGCCTCTGCCTGCCTGGGCCTGGCTCTGGGGACCATGGCCACAGTGAGAGGTGAGACAGCAGTGTCTATGGCAGTCCTGATGTGTGGCCTGACTCCAGGGCAAGTTATTCTACACACTTGAGCCCTGGTACCCTTGTGGCTGAGTGGGGTTCACAATATCGTGGCTGGGAAGATTCTTGGGATGCTGGGAGGTTAAGCAAGATCACACATATGAGGGGCCTAGACATACAACAGTCTCTTGATCCAGGGCAGTGTGGAATGTGAAAGTGACTGGGGCTTCCGGAAGGGTGGCAAAGCCTTCCTGCACTGACTGAAATGGTGATTTCTCAGGGCCGAGACCCTTTGTCCAAAGCACCCTAAAGGAATAAATGGGGCACTGTCCTTCCTTCTGAGTGTGGGAGAAGAGTCTGCAGATGTGTGGCTTCTGCTCTAATCAGCAGCTGTAGATCATCTTGGCTCCTTGAAGTGGGGATGGGGCCCCTGAGGATCCCTGCTTTTCTAGTCTGGACTCTGGGTCAATGTCCGGCTTCAGGATTATCTTTGTTTCCACTGTCCAGAAGCCACTGAGGCAGGAGTGAGTCAGGTCAGAGGCCTGTTGCTCTGCTAATTGGGTATGTGACCTTCTGCTTGGGTGTTTGAACTCCTGGCCGCTCAGGCAGTGGGTCCTGGCAGCCTGCCAGGGAATAGCACCAAGACAGCTGTCCCTACTCCCTGGAGCCCAGGGCTCAGCTGGCATCTTGGAAACTGGCTCTCAGGGCTGGTAGCAGCTTCTAGCTTTTCCATGGCAGAGGCAGGAGAGATGTTGGCAGCTTCACAGCTGCCTGAATATACTCCATCCTGACTACATAGGACACACAGTAGGTGCTTGTGACCTGCTGGTCATTGTTAATTGGCACCTGCCCATCTCTAGGATGCTGGGCTATGAGTGGCATAATCCCTGTGTTCATTCACTCAGGAAGCATCTTTGAGCAGAGGTCTGGGCTAGGCTCTGGTTTGAGAGTTGCAGAGTCAGGGCTAAAGGACATACAGCTCTGTGTGCAAGTGTGGATGAGACAACAGAAGGAAATACAACAGTGTAGGTCTGAGCTACACCCAGGTAGACTGGGAACTGGGGCACAGGAAGGGAGGTAGGTGGGTGTCAGTGAACTGAAACCTGCTGCAGTTTCTACAGAGGTAAGGGAGGGGGGGTGTCCTGCTAACTTAGGGTGTGACTGTGGATCTTGTGTGCAATCTAGCAAACCATGCTCCTTAGAGTGCTCAAAGGCGTATTAAAATGAGAGGGTAGAGAGGCATCTGAGATGCACACTGGTGGGCTGGGATGCCAACTGGGCATATGGGGTGCCAAAGTACTGCCCATGTACTGGGCTACCGTCCAAGTGATTGACCTCCATCCCCAGGGTGGCTCTGGGCTGTGCAGGAGGGAAAGGGGCTTGGTCCAATTGTGATCCAGTGTTGAGTGCAAGGTATGTCTGCAATGATGGGGCAGCTAGTTTTCTGACTGTGAAAGAGAGCTACTGGCCAAGAGAGACAAATGTAGAGAATTCTGAGACTTGGGCTTTGGGCACAGTTTTCACCAAATGCTTCTGGAAGATTCTTCCAATCTAATATGGATCTTTGGGACCTCAGTGCTGGGGTCACGCTTGAGATGGTCATACATTGAGATTCCTCAGCAGCATGAGCGGCTCAACCAGCACAATTGCAGTACATTCCCAAGCCAGAGGATTCTAATGCCAGCTCCCCAGACTCCTGGGGAATGCAGTTATGGAGGAAGAATGGGGGTGTTCTACGTTCTGTTCTAGAAGTTATCAAGCACTGTAGAGCAGATATCTTCCTATAGGACAAGTGGGTGTACAGGCTTGGGAATCAAGAGGCAGAGTTGAAGCTCAGCTCTGCCACTAGCTAGCTGTGTGGCCAAGGGCAGGGATAACCTCTTGGAGTCTCAGCCATGTCTGTAAAATAGAGCCCATAGCACCTCTCATGATTTCTCATGAGGATCAAATGAAATGGTGTATGTAAAGTGCTTAGCACGTAGTTCTCAGCTAATGGTAGCTGTTAATTCCATTTCTTATAATAATATCAAATGAGAGAAAGCGAGGAGAACAGAGATATTTCCCTGGCATTTTTCATATAAATGAAACCTTGGGAAAAATGTAAAGATCTACTATGAAAGCTTAAGTAGACTCTAACATACACACAACGGGATCTTCTGTGGTCACAAATGACAGGGGTTATCAAGAAACATGACACGGACACAGCAAAGATGGTGGTGCTCCAAGAAGCACACACAAGAAAAAGCCTGGAGGGAATGCACACAGCAGTTTATATGTAGTTGAATGAGGGTAGTGGGATTCAGAATGAACTTGTTTCTTTCCCCTGACTTCTGGGCTACCTCTAAGGCTATTGGATTATTCTGACAAACAAAATTACTTAAAAAGAGCAATTCCATATGGCTCTAGTGGGAGAGGTGAGGAGGGCAATGACTCATGCTCTCTGGATGGCAGAATCTGGACTCTTCTTGTTTTGTTTTTGAGACAGGGTGTCATGAAGTTCAGGTTGGCCTCAGACTCGCTATGTAGTCCAGGATGGCTTCCTGCCTCTGTCTTCTGAGTACTAGGATTACAGGTGCTCTACCACCCTGGGTGGGGCTCTTCCTACTTAGAACAAAGAAACTTGAGTAACTGGGATGCCACCAACTGAGCCCTCAAGTGACTGAAGAGTGTATGTCTCACTAATTGAGGATAAGATATAGATAGAGTGGAGAGAGCTCGGCAGGGCATGACCCCTCAAGTTCTCCACCATCTGCAAGCCCTTAACCTCAGGCCTTACAAGGTGGTCCTGTAGTGGAACTAGGGGCCAGATGCCTATGCTTTCCCTCCATCCTTTCACAGGGGAGGGGCCACTGGGTTAGGGCCCCTCCCCTGTGATGGGCTGCCTGGCAGAGAGGAATAACTGGGGATCATCATGGTCATGGTCATGAGAATCTTGCCTCAGTGTCATTCAGTGTGGAATCCTGAGAGAGCGGGTGGTACTGTCACACTGCTGTCTGAGCTGGCCGTGAGCTCTGATGCACAGGGAATGCCTTAACATCTGGCAAACTCGACAGAAATACCTGGGGCGCCTGGCAGCCAGACGCACTCTGGCTGGAAACCAAGGCCCACATCTAATGGGACGAGGCGTGTGTTTCCTTGCATCCACTGTAGCAGAACTTCAGGAGCTCAAGTTCCTGACTCAAGGCTCCAGGGAACCTGGGAGAAGGCTGGAGAGCTGGGCATATCATCTACTTGGAGCTGTGGCTCTGGCAAAGCCTGACTGTAAATGGACCCCACAGGCCCCATGCCAAGGAGGGCAGCAATGGCAAGAACTAGAGGAGGCAGAACTCAATTTTAGCCCTGGAAACTCAGTAAAATGAAGAGCTGTGGAAGGAAACACTGCTGGCCCCAGAGGGCTTCAGCCATGGTACCTGGGGCCCGGCTGAGCTTCCTGCTCACTGCACCTTACCAGGGCCTATCTTGCTCTGAATAATCATGGGAGGAGCTAATTCTTCTTAAGAGGGAAAGAGTAAGCAACTTTATGCTAGTCAGTGAATGGTGACTGAAAATTAGGAAAGGTTTCCCCAGATATATTTCGGAAGTATTTTTCCAAATGCCAAGGCCAGGAAACCTACCCTTGATTCAGAAAGAAAATTTCCTTTTGGGCAAATGCAAGTTGACAGAAGAGTAGCCATGGGAACTCCCTCTGAAGGCTTCCTAGCATGCACCTAGCAGGCTTTCAAAGATGTCTGTTAACAAACGGACACATGGATGCACAGATGGAGCAACGGACGAGTGCATGCCAGCTGGGAAGGAAGGAGGGAAGGAGGGAAGGAGGGAGGGAGGGAAGGAAGGAAGGAAGGAACTTTAGTGACTGGCTCCCAGAGAGGAGTGGCTGCTGCTGGGTCCAGTGGATCCAGGATGCTTGGCTGCCGCAGGGGGCACTCTCATCCTTAATCAGCTCCGTCTTGCTATCCAGAGTTAATTACTGAATGTGCTATTAGAAGTGAGGGTTGGGGCTAGAAGTCAGGAGGACTGAGTTACCCCTTCAACTTCAAAGATCTTGCACCCCCTTCTGCCCAAATCCTCGAAGTTTCCAATGCACTCTGATAGTCTCAGCAGAGATGAAGATCCAGGATTCAAGAAAAGCCAGGGTGGATGAAAGAGCCAGAGCCCAGAGTCCAACATGTACCACCCACAACCACACCCAACAAAGGCCCATTAGGCACTGGCTCCTGTCTGCCGGCCTCATCTTCTTAACTCTCTCAACACAATGCTGACAGATTGGTGGCAATGGTTTCCTCCCCCACCCCAGAACAATATTTTATGAGGAGTCTGTTTTATTAAAATATTTTCCGCTGGATGCTTCCTGTGTTTCAAGAAGTTGGTCTTGCCAGCTGGAGCGGGTGACAGTTGAGAAAAACACATGCAAGAGCTGTTGTGACATGGCATTTGGAATTGGAGGGGGCATGGGGGGTGGCAGCATGGAGGAGAAGCAGGAAAACACCCGGGGTGGCACCAGAAATGTCACTAGCATGATGGGAGCACAGCCTCCCCTCCTCCTCATTAAGAAAATGTGAAAAGAAACCCTTACAGTGACGTCCCCAAGTGTACCTTGCTACCTCCTTGTGGGCATGTGAGGTGTGGTCACACAAGACCATCATTTGTTTCCTCTCACTGTTATTTGCCATATCCCTACCTCCCCCACCCAAGAAACCAGTCCCCGTGCTCCTGCTGGTTCATCTCAACCCCATTAATGCTTCTGGGAAAGAAATCTAAGACAGGCACATTACAAAAGAAACTAGAAGTGATACTGACATGGCTCAGGCAATTACCAGGAAAACAGCATTCTCGGCAACTGCTCTTTGCACACAGTAACCTCTGCCACTGAGCAGGAACAGCAGAAATAAATGTGGTCAGTGAGTCCAGTCTTTAATCAGAAGCCTGGCCACCAAGGATGTGGGCTACTGTTGGTCTTGGGTGTTTTGTGCAATGCAAGGATGCCCTGGGTTTACAGTTCAGTCAGGCCTACATTCTCTGTCTCAGGCCACTGGTTAGATCAGTAGAGGATTAGAGCAGTAGTAAAGAGGAGGTTCTAAAAGAAACATGGCTAATTTTATTCCCCTCAGGAGTAATCTTTAGGGCCTGAGGAAGTCTGATGCCATACAACATTCTCTCCACAAGGGGGCAGTGATAATCCACAGCCACAGAGCAGTTCCTCAGTATTCCCATCACCCTATTGTGCAGAGTACAAATTAACCCTATACCCAACTCCAAAAGTCCTGTCTTCCAAATCTAATCTCACACGACCAAACATCTCCAGAAAATCTCCCTCCTCCCCATCCCTTCTTCCCTCTCTCCCTTGTGTTCTCTGGGCAAGGGCCATCCCAGAAGGCTTGTTCTATAAAGACTCAGGTGTCTCAGGAAGTTCCTGATTGTAAAGCAAAGAATCCTTGGTGGACTGAAGTGCACCTGAGTTAGGCCACAGCCTAACATTTCAGAGTAGCTTTTGGCTCCAATCTGGCTAGAAGCTACGATCTCCCTTCTTACCCAAAGAAATTTTCCAAAAGCGGGCTATACATGATAGACATTCCTCCTCCCTCTCCCACTAAAGGACTAATTTTTCTCATTCCTCCAATCACCCCAGGCAAAGAGGAATTCATGAAATTTCTAAAGACAACCCAGGAAGCTGATGTATAGTTGCCCATTTGTCTGGGTGGAACCCAAGAGTTGTGCTCCCTGGGGACAAATGAAAGCAGTGTTGCCTTCTCCAGGTGGCTCTAGAGTAGGGCTGTCTGCAGCTTTTGGCACTGCAATACTCAGGCACTAAGTCTCTGGCCACAGCTTATATCCATTTGGTCACCTTATCTAGTCAATTCAGATGTGACCAGGGCTAGTTCTAGGTCAGATCCTGAGTATCCTGAAGCCTGCCCTTGAGGAACTCCAGGTCTGAGGAGAGGTGGAAAGGCAATGTCCTTTAAGCACAGACACTGTGGTACAAGAAAGCAAAGGGCCCAGGGGAGGTTGAGGGTGAGGATGTCTTGTGTACAAATCCAAGCCATAGACTGTCTAAGAGGGAGTGGCCTGTTAAACAGGTGGTCTCTTTGACCTGGTGGCTAACCTTTATCTTGGACTCTAATCTTCAGCTTGAGAGTCCTAGGACCCTCTTTGAAGCATGACCTAAGGCCCTTTGCGCCTCACCACTCCAAGTGGAGCACAGGTACATGCATGGTTCCCTGGCCTTTGGAGTCTGCTGATATGACAGCCAAACTAGACAAGCAGAAGTGGACAGTGATCTCTTTGTGAAACATCTGCTCAGGGTTTCAGGAGAGCCTTTAGGAGGGAGGTGAGGGTTGCACCACCAAGCACTGGCCAGCTGGGTTCTTGGAATAAAAGGGAGAAGGCAACAGGTACTCACTGCTCAGGACTTGAGATGGATGTCCTCCGGCCTTCCACGGTGAGGTTGCTCTTTGGTCTCTTGACAACATGTGGACGGGGCGGGCGCACCTAGAACATGCATGGGGAAATCCCCAAGAAGGAGTGAGTTGAAAAGCCACATGGGACCATTCACATGGGTTCCAGAATGGCTAGAGGTTTTCCAGGTAAAAGCTGAAAAGGCCACACTAATCACAGAAACAGCATCATTCAGTGGTGGTGGATATACGCTATCTGGAAGTTGAGTCAGAAATGCTCCGAAGGACGGGGACAGTAGCCCTGGCCTCCTCAGAGGCCTCAGTGGAACCTGGAATGAAGACACAAAACTCATAGACCCATGTGTGGAGCAAAGAGGTTCTATTTAGATTTATTTCTGGGGTACACAATCTTATTTTTCTCTTTTTGCAGATGAATTCCAAGACGTTTATTTCCCTTTCTAAATTGGCAGGGGAAGCAGAAAGTGCTCATCAAAGCCATTCTTCCACTTCCCAGGGCACCCCATGTCTGTCTTCCAGTAGAACTCAGTCAGGCTACACGGTTCCTGCAACTACTCTGTCAGCGCTGACTTGGCCCTGGGTGCACTAGGAAGTACACAGAAGTACACAGCTTCCCACTTCCACTGCTGGCTCTGTGTTCACAAGATGGGTTGGTTATTCTGAGCTGGTACCTCTGAAGGCCAACTAGGAAGCCCAGAGAACAAGACACCTCCCTTCCTCATCAGAGCTTGTCATGCGTGTCCTTAGAAGGAGTCTCATTTGATCCAACCAGCATTACATGACTTTACATTTGGTACTGCCCTGTGAGCATTCCCAATGTCCGAGAGGTGCAGGAAGGGAGCTCAGCTAGAAAATCCCTCTGTGATGCTCCTTGCCAACCAAAACAAGAGTGCTGCAGCCATGCAGGGGCTTGTTTCCCTGCAGCTGCGATGCCACACTGGCTGCTTTGCAGACAAGACAGGGAAAAAGAGCATGTGTATTGTCTCCTGCTGCCCTCTTCCTGAACACCCCTGCCCCCAGCAATTTATAGGCGACCTGGCACAATGGCTTAGAAACAAGATTACAGAAGTTGGCTGCATACAAGACAAGTCTTAATAGAGTCTCATCAAGCCCTCAGGTCTGTACATGTCTGAGCTAACCAAAGTTTTTCCTGTGGAGCAGCCAACCTGAGCTCAGCGCTGTTTGGTGAATCAGAGATGTGGCAAAGGCCAAGTGCATTCCACCAAACGTGCTGCCTTCTTCCACAGAGCTATTGTGAAGACTCAACCACAGGGTGCAGGGAACAGCCCAGTGTGGGCCCAGGACAGAGTGGGAGGCTCCGGCAATGCTCACTCTGCTTCTTTGCGATCTGCACAGACCTTGTCAATAACAAAAGGGGTTGTCTCTGAGTTAGAAGATATGTTTCAGATGGTCTTATCCTTTTGGGCATTCCTGTGTGGTACTTGTGAGATAGTGGAAGCTCAGGAAATTGGTAGACATGAATGCTGCTTCCTGGAATCGAAGAGGCCTATCACACTGTCACCGTTGTTACCACTGCTATTAGAATGCTGCCTGCCATTCTTATGGTCATGAATGGCTCTAAGCTGCTGTCCATTCTCACTCTGAGCTGGCTTCCCCAGCCTCAGCCAGGCCCCCTTGGATCCCCAAGATTCTGCCTGCAGAGGCAGGAGTGCAGCTGGGTGGAGGAGCTGTTTGGCTCCAGCTGGGGACCTGGGGATTGTGCTCAGGAAAAAGGTCAGACATTAAGGCCTGTTGGCTGTCCTGCACAGTGCTGCTCCTTGATACAATAAAGGAGGGTTAAGAATGTGAACTTGTGGCTGAAATGGGGGGATTAAGTTTGTGGCAACTTCAACTGAACTTGCAACGTGGTGAAACATTGGGAAAAAGAACAACAGAGCTAATTAGAAGAGCTGAGCTGTCAGAGTGCCGCTGAATGGCTCAGCGCCAACAAACAAAAGGAATGGGTTGGCAATCAGCAGGATCGATGGAGGAGACTGCTTCATTAGGGATGATAAAACAGACAGAGGAGGGAGAGGGAGGGGGAGGGGTGAGCAAGGGAGGAAAAGACACAACGGACCAGAGCCAGTCACTCTGGCAGTTACAGACCCGCCTGGAGTCACACACACCCTCGCTGGTACAGAATTATCCTCACAAAACACTACCCAGATGCACTGAGGCCCCAGCCTGCCTCACAAATAGACACCCACAAAGGCATGCACAAGAGGTGATGGTACACACACACACACACACACACACACACACACACACACACACACACACGGTGGCAGATCACAACCAGGCCCAGGCACACACAGGCAAAATGGTTTAATTAAGGCTGACTCACAAGATCATGCAGACAGCCCTCATCATATTTAGGCAGTTGAATCCCTCTTCTGGGATGCTTAGGAAGGGTGGGGATGGGGCCGAGGGAAAAACCACCCTCACGCACAAAGGGGGCTGGCCCACCATGGCTATGATGCCAGCAGCGCCAGGAGAGAGAATGCTAAATAGGGATTTGCAGCTCTGTTAGGGGACTGGAGGGGAAAGTTGGGAAGCCAGCCAATTCCCCACTGGATTTAAAACCTGAGAAATCTAAGTCGGCAGGGTTAAATGTGTATTGAATACAAAGGCACCGAGTACATTTGATTTTAATGGTGAGCAAGAAATAATAAATACAGAGCTTATAAAGCACTTCACATGCAAACCGACCACAGCCTGGCTCTCCTGGGTGGACTGCAGCCACTACCCTTCATCTGGGAGACGCTGGCATGGTTTTCTTCTATTCTTTCTTTCTTTTTGAAGAAGACACTTTTGGTCACAGCTGAACCCCAGCCACAGGTGTTGGGCTACAAAATTCTTGTCAAGTGCCTAGTTGCCTCCCCCTCACTGCCACCCCACCCAGGCCAGCAGCTGTATGGCTCTCCCGGAAGTTTGCAGCCAGTGACCCAGCAAAGCCTGGCTGGGGCCAATGGCCCTGGACAAGGGAGCATGTCATGCTGCCTTCTTTGATGATCTCAAGGGTTCTATGATCCAGGTCTCCCCAGTGTCTACTAGTGACCACTAAATGAATGAATAGTTTCTAAGACCCAGGGACTCTGAGGCCTAGAAACACAAATCTTTTAGGGCTCCCAAATTGGATCTCAGTGGCTCATCTTGCAGAGGTGTTTGGGAGATGTAGGTGGCTTTTTCATGCCAGGCATTATGCTAAGTATTCTCTATATATGACCTTGTTACTCTCACCAGGTAAGTATTTGCTAAACTCATTGCATTAATGATGAAACTAAAGCTCAAAGGAGGTAAACATATTGCCTAAGGTCACACATCATGAAGAGGCCAAACTGCCATTCATATTGGGGCAGGCTTCTGACTTTAAGCTTGGAGCAGCTGACTGTCCTCCACACCTGCCTGCTTAGCACACCAAGACCTGAGGAGAGGAGCAGCCCCAGGAGCATGACTGCTCAGACCAGGGGCAGAGGCAGCTGCTGTCCAGGTTTCTCTCCAGCAACATCTGCCTCCACAAGTCCTCAGGTGCCCAGGCATGCCCTGATCTGCATGAGCCATCACACTGGTGAGACCAGAGTCCACTCCAAGCTGTCTCCAGTACTTGAGTTTCCTATGGGGAATAGCAATGCCCTAATCATGCCAACTCCTGGTTTCCCTGATGTTCAGGGCTCTAAGGCTGACAGGAGCTGTCTGTTGGGAACAAGAGAGGCAGGCCTGGCCTTAACGGCCAGCATCGCCTATTAATATCTTTGTGGTTGGCTACAACCTGGGGAAACAACACCTGCCTCCTGTGTACTGAGCAAGGAAGATGAGACAGTAACTACATGAGTGCCTGGCATGGTCCTGGGCATATTAAAGGTGCTCATAAACAGTGCCCTCACTTTTGTACCCCTGCCGTGACTTAATACTGCCCCAAAAATTCTAGATGAAGTCTAGTTGGCCAACAATCAGTTGTTTTCCCAATCAAAGGTTCTGCCCTATTACTGTATGCTGAGCTCACCTTTCATTTCCATGAAGATGGAGAGTCCAGGGAACTTGGGGGTACTGAAAGGATCATGGGTTCTATAGTTTGGTGAAGGAGTTGGGTAAGAACTACTGTGAGGCTTGGCTGGGATGAGCCCCTAAAAATGATTTTCTTGCTATAAGATTCTAGACAAAATGATGGCTTTTAATAAATGGGGCCATTCCTTAGAAACTACAAGTTATAAAACCTTGTTAAGAAGAGTAAGAACTATTACTTTGTGCCAGGCCCTGTGCTAGGTGCTTGGAGTATGCCATCCAAGTTTATCTTCACAGAAGGCCTCTATGAACAGAAAGTCTGGTACACAGAGAGCTTCAAGCCTTATCTAAAAGTCACACAGCCTTAGTATTCAAGCCTAGCTTCACTGGCTTCCCACATCTATATTGCTAATGGCTGTACCGAAATGCTTGCTGAATCATACAAGGTTTGATTCAGATAGGATTCCTGTCCCTCAAAGCTGGTCTTCTTGTTGCTGTGCCTTCCTTCCAATGACAGTAAATAGCAATATTCCGGTCCCTTGGCAACTGTGCTGATTGGGGTTTGGGCTCATCACAAATTGATAGGGGCACAGGATGGATCCATTGTCTCACGTGACTGGAATGGCAGACTCCGGACTGTCACAGATGAAGCCATCTAAACCCCCCACCTCCACTCCAAACTTCTGTGGCCTCAACACCTGCTATCTACCCAGAGAGCAGCTGCTCCATGGATGCTGGATGTGTACTCCAAGGATTCAAAACAGACATCAGGTTCACTTGGTCACTGCACAACCTCTGTTCCTTTGGAAGCTGTAATCTGAGGGGTGCAGTGGGGAGGGGGGGAGGGCTGGGACACCAGTTCGTGAGGTGCTCTGATTGCAGTTGACCCATGCTTGCATGGCTACCTTGGATGATAGAATGGGAAACCCTTCTCTTGGTAAGTATCCCTCACCAAACTGTCCTGATAGGTTTCCCACTCTAAGGCACCTATTAAAGTTATTTTTCCTCAGTATGGCCAACATTGGTGTGCATAGGAAAACAAACTCACTTATGTTCAGCACGGTTTGTCCACAGTCTGTCTGCCTATCTGTGTGTCTGTACATCAGTCCATCTATCATTCTATCCTCCCTCACTCCCTCCATGTTGTGGCACGAGATTAAACCCAGGGCCTTTTTCATGCTAGGGAAACACTCTGCCACTGAACCACATCCTCAGCCCTTGGCACTTCCCATTAAAACACGTAAATGTCCCATCCTGTTCTTGGGTGTTGGTGGGTTAATCATACTATGTCCTATTTTTTTCAACCTTCCTGGGCGGTTTTCATGGGCAGGTGGCCTTCCTTGTGATGTTTGGCAGAGGAGAGTGCCTGTCTCCATCTGAGGGGGATCCATATCCTCTACCCTAAGAAAGAAGCATCTCTTAATCAAGAGTTGGTGGGAATGAAACCCTTGCTACCAGATTCTGGCTTCCTGTGTGAGGAAGAGGCATTTGGAGCAAGCTTATTGGCTAGCGATGAAGCTTGCTCTGGGAGATTCACTCCAACAGTGCACAGGCTTTACACAGTGCCCCAGCTATCTACAGCTCTGACCTGCAAACCACTGATTGCTCAGAAAAGGGGAGAGAAGCCCAGTAAAGACAAGTTCAGGTTCATGCCACACAGCCAGGGAAGCTGAAAAACCCATTTCCCAGTTTCCTTGTGCCAGGCAGGAGAGTCCACACTTCCGAGGTTTAGTGAGGCCGGGGAAGAGGGATCAGGCAGTGTTAGACGGGGAGGACACACCACCGGCTACTCACGGGCCTCGAGCGCTGGATCTTGGGAGGTGGCGGCCGAGTGGGACGGAGTCTTTGTAGCTGCATTAAAGTGGAAACTTAAAGCATCAGTATACACTGAGATGGTTCCAAGCATCTCCACACGTGGCCTAGTACAAAGCTTGCAGGCACCCAGAGCCAGGTGGCCATCCAGGATATCCCCAAACCTCTCACCCACCTTGTCTGGTTTCCCCTCTGTTAATTCTTTAGTTCTGGCTTCATCTCAGTCCTAATCACCACAATCATGTCCTGGTAGGACTCCCTGGTCTAGTCTCCTCTATTCTCCATATAGGTCAAGGCAACCTTCTTATCTGCAGTATGACCAGGCCACACCCACCTTCAAAACCTCCAATGTCCCTTCCTTTCCTCAGGTTACACCTTGTCCTTCCTAGTATTTCTGGACTCTGCTGGAACCATGCAAACCTTTCCTCTCTCATGCCTTGTCTCCTAATCCTCCTCTTGAGGAGGAATGAGCCACCCCTTTCTTATTTATGTGGGTTTCTTATTTAAGACCCTACGTAGGTTAGATGCTACCTCCATGACTGAATCCTTGGGGCATCCTGCAATGTGGGACTTGTCGTAGAGTATCTGACTCCCTACCCTCATGCTCCTATTTGGTCAACAGCCTGCTTTCTTGAAGGAGTCCCCATTGTGTTAGAAGATTGTATGGGACTTGGGGGGGGGAAAGGAGAAAGAAAACTGCTCAGTAAATGCCTGATAAATGCAATTTACATGAAATGCCTGGCTTTTAAAGTTAGGATATGAATCAAAACGCACAGGGCACAGTCTTCTCTAGTTCTACTCTCAAAATGTGTGTGCATGTGCGTGTGTGCACATGCAGGCATGTCAAGATAAACATGTGGCGGTCAGGCGACAACCTCAGGGTGTTGGACCTCTCCTTCCTCCTTGTCTGAGGAAAGGTCTCTCTTGTTGTCGTCTCTGGGAAGGCTAATCTAGTTGGACCATGAGCTTTGGGATTCTCCTGACTTCACCTTCCATTTCTGTAGGCATCTTGGAATTACAGACATATGTGCCACTTTTTGTGTCTGGTTTTGTGGGTGCTAGGGATCTGAACTTCAGCTGGCAGGTTTGCAGAGCAAGTGCTTTTAGCTACTGAGCTCCCAGTTCCCAGCAGCCCATCCTTATAGAACTTTTGACTCAAAAGCCAAGCTTTGTCCTCTCCACCAGGGACCAAAAGCCCTGTACACATGTGGGAATTGGACAGGCAGAGTAAGGACAGTAAAAGTCTATACAAGATCATAGACTCCAAACAAGCCTCATGGGCTTCCAGTTGGTTCTTGCCCATTCTTCACAAAGCTACATCACCATTTGATAATGAATAGGCCTGTAATGCCAACACAGGAGCCAATGGCCATATGTAGTGGGTCCAAATTAAGATATGCTGAAAGCATACCATACGTACCGGATTTGAGAGACTTAGAAAAGAATGTAAAACATCTCATTAATAACTTTTATACTGATTTCATGTTGAAATGATAATATTTTGGAATTTTGGGTTCAATATGTTATTAAAATTAACCCCACCTGTTTCTTTTTTTTGAACGCCTTACTAAAACCCTTACAATTCCCCATGTGATTCACATGTGTGGCTCACGTTACATTCTTCTTACCCAGTGCTGACTTTCACGCTTTGCTTGGTGGTAGTGGTGCTTAGGATTGCAAACCTGCCTAGAGCTTTTATAAACCTGACTCCAAGAGGGCAGGGCCTGTGCTACAAGGCAACCCTGGGTTCTTGGTACCCAGCACAGGGCCTGTGCGAACAGCCTGACGGGAGAATGGGAAGGTTCCTTCACAGCTCTTACAGAGAGGTCTGGATGGAAATAACCTGAAGTTTCCCAGACCCTCCATCATCAGCTAGGTGTGATGGCTAACCTACATATATGCTGACCCTTCTCCAGCTGGCAGCTAGCTGGGAGTTGGAGATGCTGCTGAGAGACATGGTTGACTGTTGCCTTTCATGGCTTACAGGAGGTGTGAGGGGACAGAGTTCCTAAGTTTCACTAGTCAACAGCAGAAAGAAGAGGAGGTGGCATGGGTTCCTACAGGCGAACAAACCGCCACCTCCCCTACTTCTCTCGTGCTTGGTAGTCTACTTCATGGTGATCATCTTTTCTACTTTCATTGGCCACACTGCTTGTCACCTTCTGGCCTGCTACTCCCATCCCTGAGACTGAGCAGTTAGCCTCCCTGCTTGAGTCTTTTCCCCTCCTAATCCATCATCTGCACTTCTCTCCAGAGCAGACTTAAAAAAAAAAGGCCAATCACGCCCCCAGACAGAGAGAGAGAAACACCATGGGCTGTGTGGCTCCTTGTGGAGACGCCTGAGCATGGCACCGTGCAATCATTCAAACCCACCGGACCAGGCCAAAACCTAGGAACCTTTTTGTTTGTTTGTTTGTTTATTTGAGGTAGGGTTTGGTTTTCTGCTCTAGCCCAAGCTGACCTGGAATTCACTATGTAGTCTCTCAGGATGGCTTCAAACTCAAGGTGATTCTCCAACCTCTGCCTCCCAAGTGCTGGGATTAAAGGTGAGCACCATCACACCTGGCCTAGGAACTCTTTTTAAAAGTTCTGCATCCCAAATTCACTTGGGTAGACTTGCTGAAACCCTCACAAATATACCTGAGAGAATAGTCTGCCATGTTCACAGCCTTCTAGAATGCATTTTCCCATGCCCAGGACACAGGCAGCCATCACCAGCTCATTGCTCTGTGTGTCCTGAGGCTAGCCATAGGACTGGGTGCTCATTAAGTGATTTTGGCTTAAACTTCCAAGCACGTGTAGGAATTCAAGGAAAATTAGTCAGTTTTGCAGATTCCACAAGTAACTTATTTTCCAGTGACCATCGTGGGGTATTGCCAGTTCTTTTGCAATTGAAATTACAATAGAGCAGAAAAGCGGTTCCAGTGGCTACACCCAGGCCAGAAGCTGACATGACTGTGTGAAGGTGGTGGGATTTAAAGATACCAAGAAGGGGTAATGTGGTGCAGATGTCCTGGTGTGACAAGACAGGTGACAACGTCACACCTCTTCAACATCAGCTCGTTTTTCCAGCAGGTTGCCAGGCCTGAGGCTCCAGCACCAGGGGATGCACAGGAGTGGCAGCTGTGCTTGCTAAGTGGGTGATAAGAAAGCACAGGCCAGAGACACCTTCCCAGGGTGGACACTAGGAGGAGAAAGGGGCCTTCTCAGGGTTGTGCATTGAAGATACCCTGGGACTGTGGGGAGAAGGAAGGTAATGGTCATACCAAATATCAGGGCACCCTGCCATGAAGTGTGGTCCCTGGGCATGGGTTGGGGGGGGGGAAGGACAAGTAGGCACTTGGAATACTGCCAGAAGACCCCACAGCTTTCACATACAAAGAAGTAGTCTTCCTTAAATTTTGGACATTGGACTATTTGATCAAGGCTGGCTTATTGCTGCTGACTTTGGTGAGCCCTGAGTCTCAGGGTCCTCATATATAAGGCAATCAATGAAGGGCCAGGACAAAGCTTCTGCCTCCTGGGGAAGGGAGTGGACTGCTACTTAGCCATGTCCCAAATATGCCAGGACAGATGCCAGTTGGGGACAAATATGGGCGTGGAGGGAGAGCCGAATACTCCAGGGAGAATTAGAACAGGCTGGAGGGGTGAATGGTTGTAAATGAGCTGGTGAAGGGAGAAACCAGGGAAAGATCAACCCAGAAAAATACAACCTTTTCCAGAAAGCTGGCCCCAGTGGGAAACTGTACTGGGACTAAGTAGTTCGGGTCTTCATTCCCCTCAGGGTAATGAAGGTACAGACTGCAGAGCTGACCAGGACTCAGTGAGAGTCATTACTATGAGCCCGGAGTCACCCCCCCCTTCCCTGTAAGCAACTCACAGCCTAGGGTCCCACTGGGGCTTGCTCATCTGCTTTCCACTGAGAACCAGAGGACTGTTCAGTGCCCCCTGCTGTATGGTATGTGGTGCTGGAAGCAGAGTGGGGATCCGGCCTCTTGACTGAGTTCAAGTTCTGTGGTTGGTCTACTATGGGAATGGGAAAGGGCTCAGGAGCTGAGCAGGAGCAGGCTGGGCTGTGGTGGGGAGGACTGGGGCTGGAGGTCCACAGTAACATAGTAACTACATCTGCTTTCTTGAAGGTCATACTGAAGGACTCTTCCCTTAGATGTTAATTGAACTATGTAGGGTTAAGGTCCAGGGATAGTCCTTGCCCTTCAGCAATAAAGGGTCTAGTGGGATTTGACCTTCATTAGGGAAAAATGTCTTTCAGGGCTAAACACCTAGTCTTTAGGTTAGAAAGATGGCCTCACATCTGTATGGTTTTCTCTGCTTCTAAACTTCAAAACTTCAAAACTGGCTCTGCCATGTGGGTGATGATTTAACCCACCTCTCAGCTGACCCTTCTGGAGCAGGAAATGACCCCCTCCTTGTCAGAGCTATTCCAGGAGTACAATTATAGCAGCTGGAAGCTGGAGTCCTGAGGATAAGACTGGACCACCCAATCATGTATTTCTGTCAGTTTTCCTGGAAAAATCCTGGGGACATGAAGGCTTTGTGGAAAGATAATCTAGAAATAATCTTGTCTACTTGTATGATACATTTTCCTTTCAAAGCACTTCTACCTTGTTTTTTCCTTTTGAGATTTACATTTCCAGATAAGGCAAGTTAGAGAACAATTACTGCAATTTTAGAGACAGGAAACTGGAGGCCCAGAGTAGTGGTTAAGGAACTAGTGTAAGGTCACACAGCTAGTAACAAGAACTAATGTGAATATATTCTTCTTAGTCCATTGCATTCTTGTTGTCAAATTAAGTTTCCAAAGTCATCAGAATCCTTTCTGGCCTGGTTTTCCTAACCTTGACTCTTCTGTTGTCTTCTTCCTTCCTTTCCAAAGACAGCATGTGATGCACTGGTTCACTCAACAGCAGAGTCTATGCTGTACCAGTCTCAGGGATCCCTGATTAAACAGTACTAGGATGGTGGTGGTCATAAGGCCGGGGGACATAGGGATGCTAAGGTCTGTGAAAAAGTACAAATCCACAGGACCAGTTGGTAGAGAGTTTGGGTGCAGGTATAAAGGAGTCGCAGTGCTTCGGGGAGAGTGGAACATGATGGAATGCAAGGGCAGGACAAGCTTGCACTTGGGAGAGCCTGGAAGAGGGTCAAACACAAGAGGACTTTGAACATTAAGGCTTGAAAGGGCACATTTCCCCCCAATCTGGTGGGGAAGGAGCATAAACAGGAACAAAGGAGGCCTTGGTGTTCTTTGTATATAAAGTGGATGGGTGGTGAAGAGACACTCTTCTCTGGCCATGGGAACCTACCCAGGTCTCTGTATTGTTAAATTCTACCAGCTGGAATGCTGGGAGATGTGAACATGAGAGGGGGAAGCCTGGAAGGGTGACAAAGAGGTCCCAGAGAAAACAGGAACTCTGTGGCCTTTGCTGGTTTAGACATGACCCTGGGTGTATCTGTCAGTTGTGTGGGCCAGGTGTATGCTCACTGGATATGAAACCCACATTTATGAGGACAGCATCTGATTTGTAGTTAATTTGTTGATGCAGCAAAATACATTGTTTCCAAAAGGTCAGGAGGGGAAGCCACATTGGAATATCAACTTAATTACCTGGACTGTATGGATGAGTGGGCACCCTGCACATGGCTGTGGGGTGGTAAATGCTCAATTGCCAGGTGCTCACTTGGGGGCAGAGAGTGTGGTGTACACGGGAGGAGAGGGATGTCCCAGATGTCTGGGGAACAGTCTGCTGCCTGGCACATTTGCTAGCTCAGAGTCCTCTGCAAGGAATTAAGGCTGCTGCCCCAGTTACAGATGAAGGGATGGGAGGGTGAGGACTTATCCAGGGACACATAGAGCAAGTTGATGACAGGCCTACAGAAGAAGGTCAGCAACTCATTTCAGCTTAATTACTCACTAGTGGTGGTGGGGGTTGTTTCTGTCTATGCATAGGTTAGAACATGGATGGTTATTTAGGAATGGACACAGATTTTCTCCATCCCTATCAGAAGGTCACTCAACTAGTCCTTCAACATTCCTGCAAGGTGACACTTCACTGTTTAAAGTAGGGCCACAAAGGAGGTGATATGTTAGTGGGGACAAGCCAGAGCCTAGTCAGGGGGTGAGGTGGGTGATGAGGTCAGAGAGGACAAATATTGGAGGCCACAGAGCTCATGTTAGCTGAAGGCTGAGGGCTGTGCATGCCAACCTTGGGGTGACCTGGAGGGAGAGAGGAGGTAACCTCCTCCGGGTAAGAAGCTCTGTCTTCCTGGAGCCAGAGAAGGTGGAATGTGTCCAGCAGGACTGGTCCCAAAGGGTACCTTGGATCTTTTGTGTGTGATTTGTGATCCTCACCAGACCCCACCTGGCCCTGAAGAAGGAGACCCTAGGTATCCTAGAGGGGAAGCTGAGTAAGGCCTTGTGTTTTCATTTCATCCTGGGGGTGTACTGGGAATAGAGTGAGTGAGAGAATTCACAATTACACTTTGCCGCTGTTTAACGAGGGAAGAGTTCACCTGGTTAATTTCCCTGGCTAGTATTCACATCAATACTCTGACCCGTGTGTGACGCGGACCCGGTTGGGAGGGGAAGACAAAGCTTTCTGTGGTTTTACAAAGGGCCTGTGGGCCGGGAGCAAGGCTCCGCTACTCTTTGGGACTGGAAATCTGCTATTATGCAAGGTATGGAAATAAAAGAGGGCTTCTTTTGATATGCCTCCAAAAGGGAGTGTATTGAAGTAATATTTTTATGGAGTGTTTCCTTTGAAATGCCCAACCTGCTCTCTCAGGCATGGCTCTTGCCTGTCCCCCAACTCCTGTCATTATTTCCAGTTCTCTCTGCCCAGCCTCAACTGAGCTGATTCTGCTTATTGGGGAGGATCAACTGCTTGCCTCTGCTTCAGTTTCATCAAGGACAGCTGGAGCAGAGTGGGCCCTGGTGTTGTATGGTATGTGCTTTGGGCCTGAGCCACTCAATGGGGCATTTGGAGGAAGTAGGGAGACTCTTGGTCTCAAAGCATTTGCAGAGGTAATAAGCCATTGCCCAGTGGGTGCTCCTATAAAAATGCTCCATAGGAGAGACTTCAACCTTATAACTGAGGACCACTCTCAAAGAGCAACAGGATGGGACTCTACATGTAGAAGGAAGGGAGGGTTGGAAGGCACTGCACTTTGGAACATCCTTGAGGGGCTAGGTGGTACTCAGACAGAGCATAGCTGTGGTGCTGACTAGCCTGGGATCCCATGTCACAGACAGGGAAAGGGCAGCGTCTTACCCTCTATCACATCACACAGGAGGATGCCTAGAATGGTCTTCTGCCTCTTGCTTTTACCTCTAGAGGGTGATTTCCATGTGCTGTCCTGAGCCAGCACCTGTGCAGGGGGGTGGGGAAGGCTGAGAGGGTATCCAGGACTGAAGACAGTCCTGAAGGACAAGCAAAGCACCTGCCATGGGATCTGGGCTAGTTGTTGCTGGAGAGGCTGGGCTTGGGATCTGGGGCTTGCCCTGCCTCAAGAGGCACAGTGAGCCTGCACCCTCTGCCTCCCATGTGTGCATGAGTTCGTGCGTGTGTGCTGAGCTGAAAGCCTCTCAGGCTGCCCTGAAGAGCAGTGCATTCTTTCCGATGTTGACAGGAGTAGTATTTTGTAGTGGTGCTGGTTAATTTGTAGTGGCATTTGTGGTTTGAAGCCTTGTCAAGATCCCTGATTACTTCCCGTGCAAGGAGCTCAGCTGACGGAGAAGTTCACACGCTGAACAAAAGCAGCTAGGCAGCTGGGAGGGAAGGCTGCATGGCGGCTGGGTGACCCGGACCGCTTGGGGACAGTGGCAGGGAGGGAGGAGAGCCAACCATGGATGGGAGTGGAGCGAAGCCCTTTGTTCTACTGGGTGCAGGTGCAAGAATCTGAATAGGTGGCATCCTATTGGCTACAGGAGGTTGGGTACCAGATGTGGCTGGTGACTGGGCAGGGGCAGGGGGCTATTGTTGACGTGTGCCATTCTTTGCCCAGACAAGCAGGAGGCAAACACCTCACTGCTTCCTGCATGGATGGCCATCTGGGATGCCATCAAGGGTGCCTGGGCAACATTCTTCAGAGGTTTGGAGGTGTGAGAAGGGGCTTCCAGATGTTCTCTGATACAAGGTCTGCTGTTTCTTATCAGATCCCTATGTTAGGAGCTCAGCAGGTAAGGTTTATAATGATCTCAACACCCCTGCAAAGAAGGCAATATCACCATTTGAAAGATGAGAAAACTGAGGCCATGTGGGACTCACACAGACCAGGCTTCGGAGCTAACAGGAGGCAGAGCCACAATACAAGCTCATGTGAGCCTGTGAGCAAACATGCCTTCTATGATACCTAATGTACATATAGCAGTGTAAGGCAGATGGTGAGGCATGCCCCTTGAGCATCCTGATGCTTCTATCCCTCCAGAGTGCCAAGCCCTCTGACATATTGGAGTTTTCCATTCTAGGAAGCCTGCTCTGACCTCCTGGGAAGGTCTGTCTGCACAGTCAGTCGCCTGTGTTTCTCCAGGCTCATGCCCTGCTAGGTGAGGGTTTGCTCAGTACATTAAGGGCCAGGGCCAGCTCAGCAAAAGCAAGCCTCATTTATCATCTCTGGAATGATATCCACTCCAAACAGTATACCACTAGGAAATGAAAATAAAAGCCTTCTGATTTTGCAGCAGCACAGATATGAATCCTCTATAACCCTTAATCTCCTGGTTAGCCTCTACATTGCTATCTTTGACACCAGCAGCTCAGAGAGCTGGTCACATCCCTGTGTGCCCAGCAGGCTGTCATGACACATGCCTTACCCCCATGGTCCCATCTCCCAGCCTATCACAATCAGCCCCGTCTTTCCATGTTTGAAAGTGCCTGTCCTGTCTCTTAAGTATCTCTGTCCATCACAACACATGCTGTTCTATTAGCCCACCTGATGCCACTCAAGACTGTTTTCTTTACTAAGAGGGCTCCCCACTCTTCCCACTTCAAGAAGTGGAACATCCTTCCTCCACCCTCCCCTAAAAGAGGCAATCCTAGAGGGGTCCCATTGATACCTCTGGCTCCTAGAACAGGCCTGGCAGGTGGTAAGTGCAATGTAAACACCGCCCATGAATGAGCAGCTAGGATCAAATTCTCACCTGGCTTCACCGAGCATCTGCATTATGCCAGGCCAACAAGTTGCTGACCCCATCATTCTGGTTACTTGTCCTAAATACTAGTGATATTCCTGGCTTGCTTCTGATCAGGAACCACTGTCTACCTGGAGGCACCCTAACCTGCCAGGCTGAGCCCTAGGGCCATCCCCCAAAGCAAGAGACTTTTGAGTGGAATGCAGGCATTGAAGCATTAGGAAGCTTAGATGTGAAATATCCCAAATTTTCCCCAGTGTGTCTGTTAGAGAAAGACAGTCAGGTTTGCTAGATAGAGGGGTAGGTGTTTTTCCTTCCTTAGGAAAAAATGGATGGAGAACCTGGCTTAAAATTCCTGGACCCTGGAATACATTTCTATCTGTGTCAAAGTCTACCATCCAGCACCTCAGCAGAGTTTAAAATCCTAGCTAATAGGTTAACAACTGTTTTTCTTCAGCTTCAAATGAAGAATATCAGAAGGCTGGGGGAATATGCAGCTCTCCAATTTGTACGGACTGCACACAGCTCCCTGCAATGTGTGTTTGACAGGACTGACATTTTGTACCGCTGTGAGATGGGAAAACGTGTGACATTTTTATTCATGGTGGCGTACGCCCTTGTAATGATCAGCTCTGGTCGATGTGCTTACCGCAGCAGCCCCTGAGCCCTCGGAGAACAAACAGGAACCCAAGGTGCCAGCAGTTCGACTGCCTTATTAAACACCGCCAGGATCCTAACGAAGACCAACTGCTGGAAAATCTCACTGTCAAATCCTCAAGGACATTGTCAGCGCACAGCTAACTGCATATATTTTTCATTTAAAATACTGAAATCCAGCATTGTGCCATTACAACCAAGGGGAGGGGTGCCCACTCCAGCGGCCATTCTGTCAGCTGTTTCTTCAGAGCTCCAGATGTTGGAGTCAGATGCCCAGTGGGGTTCAGAGCTCAAAAAGGGGTGGCAGAGACGGAAATGGACTTTGCAAAAACCCAGTCCTTCCTTCTTGTTGAACTGCTAAAAGTTCCAGAGCTCTGCGAAGAGTTACTTAGGAAGTCAACTTACTGACTTCTTTGCAAACCAAAGTGAATCTGCATAATTAGAAAATTCTTCCATTCCAACCAGCCATCTTCCTGAAGGTGCAACCCATTACATCCTGCAACTTGGTGCTGATCCGCCTTCTGCTTGGCAGCAGACCTTAAGACATCTGCAGAAACACACGGCCACGGTAGGTGTCATACCTGGGCAGAAAGGCTGTGTGTCAGGGTGTCCACCTGTGATCTGATCACTTGCCTTAATCCAAAGGCCTCAAGGTCAATGGGCAGGAGTACCCCCTTCCTTTGGTGGTCATTTCTAATGCTGTGCACACTGAATGATGGAAGCCTGGCAGACCCTTGCAGTCTCTGCAACCATTAAACTAGGTAATTTGGTTATAGCTAGACACTAATGTACCGGTATATTTTGTAAATATGTATTATTTATACAGTGCCTCTATTTCCATACCCCAGCCCTGATGCACCAAGACATACTGCTGTTTATTTATGGGTTCCTTGGCATAAAAGGCCTAACAAGCTGCTTGTGTGTGGCTCCTATGGGTCTACGGATGGCTGGCTAAACAACCGATGCTCTCCTCCCATCATGATACAGGCTTGCATTTTAAGTTGGGGCTGCCTATAAAGTTGGTTTTATCATAACTATGTACAGCCACCTTGGCTGAAAGGACCTGGGATGGTGAAGAATGGCCCATCACAGAAATCTATAGCCTGGATGGGTGCAGGAACTGGAGGAAGCATGGAAAGCCTTATGAAAAGGTAGGCAATTGGCATGAAATGTAGGACAGTGAGGGTAGGAGAGCCGTACCCCATTTCCTCTAAGGAGGCCACCGAGCCCTTCAACAAGGTCTCTCACCCTGGGCTGGAGAGGATGATGCCTATTTACTGGACAGCCCAGGGGACACTCTTTCTCATGGGCTGTACCACAAGTCTCAGTAGAGTGTGTGGCTTGGCTGAGGAAACATGAGGCAGGGTCCAGCCTTGTGGCACTCTTCAATGAACTTAAACAGCTGTACACTGAGCTCTGTTCTATCAGTCTCTTACACTTCTTTTCCATCTTTCCTCATCTCCACCCACAGAAGCAACATAGCTGGGCTTCCCTAGCTCTTGCTTGAAATGTTAGTGGTGCCAGTAAGGATTTCTCTGCCTTTCCTACTTCTGCCTCTTTCTGTGGTGACCCAGAATCAATGTTCCTAGCTGACATTCCCTGAGAACAACCCCTCCTTGGTTCCTAGTTAACCCAAGGATGCCATTCAAGCTACACTGAGAACTGGTTACTGACTAGCTCTTTTACCTGCTGGCCCCATTTTCTGTGAAGTCACTCCCTCCCTGGAATGTCCACTCCCTTGGGATTGATCTACTTGATACATGATGAGTCTTGCAACTAGTCTTTTAAGATCTGGCTGAAACGTCCCCTCCTCTGAGAAGCTTGCTGTGGTTTTTGCCACACCTGTGCCACTCTGACCAGTATACCTGCACCCATTAGTATTCCCTCACTATAGCGTTTGTAAGCTGCCTCTTCCGGCCAACAAATGCCATGGAGACAGGACACATATATCATTCCCTGTGGCTCAGGGGTCTCAGCACCTGACATACCAGTATGTGTCAAATGAGTGAAGGAGGCCATTAAAAAAGAGTCTCTCGGGGCTAGAAAGATAGCCCAGCAGTTAAGGTACTTGTCTGTAAAGCCTGACAACCCTGGTTTGATTCCCCAGTACCCATGTAAAGACAGATGCACAAAGTGGTACATGAATCTGAAGTTCATTTGCAGCTGCTGGTGGTCCTGGTGCTCTGCCTGTCTATTCTTTCTCTGTTTGCAAATAAATAAATAGATAAATAAATAAATAAAGGAGTCTCTCAGAGTTGTGCTTGGCAAGGTGTCATGCTCTCTGCTCACAAGATGGGAGGGATCCAGGGTCACCATGAGGAGGGCAAAGGATGGTATACAGGTAGCTAGCCCTGGGCAAACTTCCCTCCCTCCTTCCCCATTTCTGTAGAGAAAAATCCTCCTGTCCCAGGAAGTGCCACCTTTGGCACTGAGAAAATGCCTCCTCTGGTCTTGCTGAATCAGATTTCCTGCTCTCGCCCTGCAGGGCTCAGTATCTCCCTGGTGGGGAGTTGGACATGGAGCCACTCCCATACAAACCTCCAAAGGAATGCTGCTTTGGTCAGTGTCCTGCTCAAGGAGCCCCTGTTGTCACACCACCAAATGGGGATAGGCTAAAGGCCTCATATGGCCTGTCATGGAGGCACGGAGGAACATTTGCCTTCCTTTTTCTCTGCTTCTCTTACCCTGTTGAATGGATGGGCTGCCCAAGGCACTAGGCAAGCAGACCTGCCACTCCTATTCCTCACTTTCATGCACTCACTCCTTCATCCCTCTGTCACTCTCCAGACTCTCACTGGGAGCCTGACTGTATGAAGCCCTGTAAGGTGCCAATCTTAATGTGTCTTGAGGCCAACTGTCCCTGACTGGAACACCACCAGCAGGCTGTAAGCATGGATGGAGCTAGCTCAAGGCAGTGAGGAAGCACCAGGCTTGGGGAAGCAGGTGGAGGCAGGGGAGCTTGGGCAGGATTGGTGGGATTCTGTGGGACGTCAGAGATGGTGGGAGCTGATTCATCTCAGGGTTCCCTGGGGTCTGGCATGGAGAAGATACTAACAAAAGAGCTGGTATCTGGAGCTACAGAAAAAGAAGGGACTCTGCCCAGTATAGGAGGCACATGACAGTCTTGTAAGGTGAGCAAAACTGACCAGAAGTGGAAGAAGACAGGGCCCATAGGGCTGGTGTCTTCTGATCATACAGGGAGATAATCCACAGGAGGGAGACACATTATGGAGGGCTGAAGGGCCTGCTTATGTCAGTACTTTCAGTGTTTTCTGATATTCCTTGGAATGTTTGGGTGGGGTGGATTGACACCTTGGTGAAACTGGGCATGGGTAGGTCCAAGGGCAGAGTAAGTCATTCCAGTACCTAAAGCTCATGGAACAGGAATGGCTTGGAAATTGACACTAGGAGATTCCAGAACAAAAATGGTGGCAGAAACTATAGGTATAGCATATTTAGGACTCTCCATAGACTGCAGACGAAGAGTGCCATCTAGGGCTGGAGAGATTGCTCAATGATTAAGGCACTTGCCTGCAAAGCCCAATGCCCAGTGTTCAATTCCCCAGTGCCCACATAAAGCTAAAAAAAAAGTGGCATATGCACCTAGTTCATTTATTTTTTTTTAAATTTATTTTATTATTTATTTTTCAAGCAGAGGAGAGAGAAGAGAAAGAAGAGAGAGAGAGAGAGAGAGAGAGAGAGAGAGCGCACCAGGGCCACCACCTTGTGGGTCTGGTTTATGTGGGTCCTGGGGAATTGAACCCGGGGCCTTAGGCACTGGAGGCTAGTGCCTTAACCGCTGAGCCATCTCTCCAGCCCCTGTAGTTCATTTATGATGGCTAGAGGCTTGAAGTGCCCATTCCCTCCCTCTCTCTCTCTGCTTGCAAATTAATTCATTTTAAAAAGGGCCATCTAAGGTAGGACAGGACAAAACCCAGCCCCAGGTACAAAGCTCACTTAGACCTCCCTCTTAGCTGGATCCTGCACTTCAGCCAGTCATGCTGTGACTCTCTAACCCAAATTCCATTCCTCTTTGTTTATTTTAGTTGGTCCTTTCTGGAGGTCATATGTTGGGCTAAAGGAATGGTTTAGAAGGTGAAAATTTCTCCACTGTAACCACTGGAGAAAGCAAGTGAGGACTACCCAGACTGGGGTGTAGGGAATCTATAACTTCAGATGAAGTCAGCTACTCATCCTAAACTGTCCTAGCAGCCATATGTAGTTTCTGGACCTTGGAACCTTCTTCATGGATCTGAGACATAGTCTGAAAAAGCATCTCCCACTGGTCTTAGGAAAAAACAAGCCCTCTGTCTATCCCTTGAAGACAGATAATGAGGGTATTGTTAAATACTGCACTCATGGTGCAGATGTGCCAAAGCTGACATCGAGCAAGTGATGACCTGCTTGCTCTCCTGAACTCATTCCACTAGACCAAAACAGTCGGAGTTTACAACAAATGCCAAGGGCAAGTGGGATCTTGGGGATGCCCAGTGGCCCAGTCACACAGCACAAATCTTAGACTTGCCAATGACGTGCCAGATGGATTCAGCTGGACAACTGGCTATAGCACTGTGGGCTCTGAATCTGGGGATGGAGTCATTGGCATCCCTCCTTACACGCTCGAGGCACAGAACATCTACTGATGACTTGCAGCACACTTCACCAAGGTTCTTGGCTTCTCTTTCCCCACTTCTGGGCTCTGGACTGCAGCTGAGCCTGCTGCTCTCCACACTGAGAAGCTCCCACACGCAGCAGTAGACAGGTAGGCCTGCTCCTTTCACCTCCTTCATGCCTCTTTGGCCAGCACTGACCTGCCCTCTCTCTTCTGTCCTTCTACATGGTACCTTGGTTGTTATCTGGTCTTGACTCTCAGCCCTGCATGATCTTATCATTGCAGGATCAACACAGCTCTGGTGTGAACCTTTCTCTGCTATCAGACCATAGGATAAGAGGTTGGGACAATGTTTCCCATTGGATCTCTAATTTAGTCTCTTTATTTTACTTATTTATTTGTAAGGTGAGAGAGAGAGACAGAGAGAAAGAGAGAGAGAGAGAATGGAAGTGCCAGGGCCTTCAGCCATTACAAACAAACTTCAGATGCATGTGTCATTTTTTGTGCATCTGGCTTTATGTGGGCACTGGGGAAATGAATATGGGTAGTTAGGCTTTGTAGGCAAGCCCCTTAACCTTTGAGCCATTGTTCTAGCCCATAATTTCTGTTCTTTTGCTGATACTCCCATCTCCTTTGTAGGAGTTACTCCTTCATCTCTGAGGTGTGTGCATCTGCTGGGAGTCTATCTGCAGAAGACCGTTGGTCTCAGTGACTGGTTAGGAGATTGGCATAGGATCTAGTTAATTCAGTAAGTCAAGTCCATGCCTTGTGTGGAAGTTACACTCCCTTATTCCCTTTTGTGCTGGTCTTTCATCTAGAAGGTTATATGGTCTGTAGCTACTGTATCCATCTTTTCACTAGAAAGGAGAGTCTATTTAGAAATGACACTTGCAGAAGAAAAAAAAGTCTGTCCAACTTGATTTGATACCAGGATCAAACCATACTTAAAGCTGATATGAGGCAACAATTTCTCTTTGTGTTTTATGTCTCTTGCAAGCTCACGTATCCTAAGAAATGTAAGTTTCCAATATAAACCCTGCCCTGGTCTTCAGAGCTGAAATATTACCTGACATGGCCAACATCAACTTCTACACATGCCCAGATTTTCTCCTGTGTCTGTCTCCCTCGCACACCAGGAAGACACCCAGCTAACAGCAGGTTTGGCATGGAGTTTCCACCAGGTGCAGGACACCAGTGTGCTTATCATGGCACCAACTGAGGCCCAGAAACATCAAGAAAGGCCTGAGGTTTGGAAGGCAACCAATAACAAAGCCTTGCTTGTGGTCCAGCATCCTGGGATACTGGGCACTGGCCCAGACTGCTGTAATGTCTTAGCATATGAGCCCAGCAGGAAATTGCCATGTTTGCAGCAGAGCTAAGTGAAACCTGGGCTTTAGAGCCATTACATGGCTGTAAAGAAACTTTGAGCCGGGCGTGGTGGCTCATGCCTTTAATCCCAGCACTCGGGAGGCAGAGGTAGGAGGATTGCCATGAGTTCAAGGCCACCCTGAGACTACATAGTGAATTCCAGGTCAGCCTGGACTAGAGTGAGACCCTGCCTCGAAAAACAAAAAACAAAAACAAGAAACTTTGACTTCTGCTTCTGAGCTGCATATCCTTGGCCAAGAACCTATCATCTCTAGGCCTATCCTTTTCTCTTTGAGGGATAAATCTTGAGATCCACGGGTGGCCAGGTGGATTACATGGGCTGGTCTAGTAATGTGACTGACTGGAATCTGAAGTTGGATAGAGACCTTTCCTCTGAATCTCAATGGGGCACCTTGTAGGTGGTAAGCAGCTTAGCACACATCTTCCTCAGCTGCTCTTTGATCAGCTTGATGCCCAGCATGCAGGAGGGGCTCAACCTGACTTCCTAGAACCTTGTCCCAGGAGGAGGATGGCCTGGTGGGGAAGGGAGATGGACCTTGACCCTGTCCTTCTGCAGCCATATTTTACCTGGGCTGAATGGAGCTGGTACAGCTTTGCAGGTGCTATTCTCAAGGTAGAGTTTCATTGGCTGCTTCCACAGTACACAAGGTACTCTGCCCATACTACTAAGTTCCTTGAAGTGACTGGAGTGCTCCCCAAGTAGGCTGTTGAGTGCTTCAAAGGAGCCAAATGAATTTATACTCTTAGCCTCAGAATTTCCATAATTTTAACTCTCTTTCTAAAATTTATCTATTTGTGTGTGTGTGTGTGTGTGTGTGTGTGTGTGTGTGTGTGTGTGTGTGTGTGTATGGGTGTAACATGGTCTCATTGTTGCAAATGAATGCCCAGGGCCCATCCAACTTAATGTGGGTGGCTAGGGCATTGAACCTGGGCCTACAGGTTTTGTAGGCAAGCACTTTTAACTGCCAAGTCATCGCCCCAGGAGGTGATGTCCAGCCTCTGCTCATGCCATCATTTCCCCTGTCGTCATGCAGCTTCTGTATGATGTCTTCTGCAGAGTCTGTAAGCCAATAAACCCTTTCCTTGCATCAGCTACTTTTTGTCAGGTTCTTTGTCACAGCAAGGGGAAAGCTGATACAACACTAGTGCTAGCAACTGATCATCATTTGCCCTTTGGAAGTTATATGAGAACAGTAGGGTATGGGGGGACATCCCTAAGACCCTAGCACTCATGAGGTGGAGGCAGGAAGATTACATTTTGAGGCCAGCCTTGGCTACATAGTGAAACACTCTCCCAACAAAATTAAGAGCAAAATAAAAAACACAACACAAAAATAAATAAACCCCAAATATCATCTAACACCCTAGCCTACCTTTTCCACTTTCTCAGGAATGTCTTTAAGTTAAGGAAACAAAACCAAGGGCTGGGGAGATAACTCAGTGGGAAAAATACTTGCTGCACAAGCATGAACACCTGAGTTTGATCCCTAACATCCATGTAAAAGTGAGGGGTACCTGTTCATGAGTGTAATATCAGTACTGGGGAGACAAAAACAGGCAGATGCCTGGGGCTCACTGGCTAGCTGTTCTAGTTGAATCAGTAAGCTCTAGGTTCATCAAGAGACCCTATCTCAAAATAAGTTGGAGTGTAACTAAAGAAGGCACCTGACATTGACCTTTGACCTCCAACACATACACATGTGCACATGCACACACATATACACACATACACACAAATTAAAAAGAACAGTAAAAAGAAACACAAACCCCTGAATACATATAATCCAAGTTAGGTTCATACTTTGCCTTTGGTTATGTCTTATATAGCAAAACATAAAAATTATAGGCATTCCCCCCCCCTCTCCTTTTTTTGAGGCAGGGTATCACTCCACATTAACCTGAAACTAATTATGTAGTTAGTCCAGGTTGGCCTTGAACTCAAGGCACTCATACTACCTCAGCCTTCAGAGTGTTGAGATTATGGATATGAGCTACTGTGCCTGGTTCTTATGTGTGTGTATGTGTGCTTTAAAAAATATATTTATTTGAGGGATAGTGAGAGAGCGCACCAGTGCCTCTTATTGCTGCAAACAAACTCCAGATGCATGCACCACTTTGTGCATGTAGCTTTACATGGGTACTGGGGAATCAGACCTGAGCAAATACCTTTAACCACTGAACTATCTTCCAAGCCCTTTTTTAGTGTTATTGAATCAAACTCTCAATATGCAGCCCAGGATGTCTGCAAATTCATGACAATACTACAGCCTTAGCCATCTGAGTGCTCAGATTACAGGCTTGTGCTACCACACCTGGTTAGACAAAATCTTTGTATCTGATGACTGTAGTTTCTATAGTTCTTATAACTCAGGGATGAAGGGCTCTCCTCTCTCTCTCTCTCTCTCTCTCTCTCTCTCTCTCTCTCTCTGGCACAGGTCTATTTGACCTTGGGATGCAGAGGAAGGGGATCTCAGTCCTCTACCTGGTTCCTTTCCCTTTCCTTCCTGGGACATTTATGAGTGACCTTGGGACCTTGTGAAATCTCAGAAAGTAAAATACAACAGGATCTAACTTCCTATAATTCAAAGCAGTTTCTACTTGGAAACTAACCCTTATTTATAGAAAACAAATTTGCAAATAGTTATTGACCACTAATAGAATATTCAGTTTTTCTTCTTCAAATGAACAGAATTATAAGCATAGCAACTAAAACCAAATAACTTGCTGGACACACAGTGAGAAGTTAAACAATCATCAATTAATCATGACCTAATTTAAACATCCACAGCAATAATAAAATCCCAGCCTGTTGATGGACTGCCAGCTCTCTGTTCCAGGCCTTGTTTAAGACTGTGGGCTTCTGAGAAGTTCACATTATTGTGGGGGAGATGAGCATTACAGAAACAATTATAAGGCTGTGTGTGAGTATGGCAAGCACAGAGTTCTGAGACAGCACAAAGAACCACCTTTTGTTACAGAAGCTGGGAGATTTATGAGGGGTCTTGCTCTGGGATTCACAGAGACAAGCGCCTTTTGGGTCAGGTCAAAGGAGAGCTAGTGTCCTTTTGTGTGTGTGTGGGTGGGTGCATATGTATATGGATGTATGTGTATATGTGCACCTAAGTGTACAGGCCAGAGGACAACCTTGGATGTCATCCTCAAGAATGCCATTCACCCCTTTTTGAGACAGGGTCTTTCATTGCCCTGGAGTTTACCAATTAGGCTAGAGTGGCTGGCCAGTAAATTCTAGAGATACTCCTGTCTCTGCCTCTGCAGTGCTGGGATTACAGGTACATGTCACCATGCCCAGAATTTACAAGGATGGATACTGAGGATCAAAATCAAGTCTTCATGCTTATGAGGCATGCACTTTTCCTCATGCAATCTCCCAAGCCCCAGAAGATGAAATCTTTAGGGAGTGGCTTAGAGGAAGGCCATGTGGGGCTACAGTGGTAATGTTGTTTAGAAGACTGGCACAAGGCACCAAGGCCATAGGAGAAGGGAGGAGGAGGAGGCTGAGCAGTGTATCAGGCTGTGGATGAGTATCAGTGCCATTCGCTGAGGTGTATGGCAGGGAGTTCACATTGGAGGCCTTTGCTAGAAGTGTCTCGACAACACAGGACACCTGTTGGAGGTATTTGGGAAGAATGGCTGAATTGTAGGGGGCTGAAGCAACTTCTCAGGGCACTCAGAGCCAAGGGTACTGAGGTCATTTGCTGGCTGGGCAGCTTCTCAGGTTCAGCATGAGATTGGCATTAAATGACTAGCTCATGCCTATAAAATCAGAACTCTGCAAATGCATACACGTGGACAACCAAATTCCCAGAGCTGGGCCTAGAGTGATGTCCAAACCTCTCTCTGTCACAACTCACTGGAAGCCACCATGGAACTTGACTGGGACTCTGGTTTAAACAGCTTTTCAAGCTTTACATTAAATAAGCTCATAAATCTTTGCTGAAGTGGCAGGAGAACAGAGGTAGCTTTTAAGACTGGAAAGCAAGTAATTACACTGTGTGCAGATCAATCAATTGAGAAAAGCATGAAGGGGGCCCTGAAGTTCTGAGAACCCATCTTCCCATCTCTCAATGGAGGGCTCTTGAGAAGGCCTTGGTCTGGCTTTGGTCCACAGCCTTGGCAGCCTGAATGCAGGGCTAATAGCCAGCATCTCTAGATTCCAGCATTAGTCCAGTTCCCAGCTGGGAGGGAGTTCTGCACACAGCCAGAAGTCGAAGTGTGGCTGCTGGTTTTGGAGTAGGCATGAGCTACCCTTTCCAGCATAGCCAAGCTGGTTTCCTTGTCAGCTGATGGTTACGACTCAATTCAGTGAACACAGATGTGCACGCACCTAGTAATTAAACGCAGGGAATAGTTCTACAGGGTGTGTGTGTGGGGGGGGGGCACAGCTGGAGACTCTTCCCAAGGGAAAAGGTCATGACACTGTTGTAGCTACAGGTGCCCAGGCCCTTCTGAGGATGACCCTACTTTTTCACCCCTTTTATAGTCATGGAAAGGAGAGGATTTCCATTCCCAACCCAAAAGAGAGAAGCCCAGACTAACCTCAAATTCACCTATAGTGGAGGATGACCTTGAGCTCTTGATGCTCCTGCCTCTACCTCCCAAGTGCTGGGATTACAAGCATGTGATACCATGCCTGGATTTAATCTTCATTTAGAAAGCTAACATTTTATTTAATTTCATTTGACAGTCTCTTGGACCATATTCTCAATTGATTTTAAATTTGAGGAGAAAAATACTTAAAAATTTCTCTAAGCCTAAATATTTTCCTTTAGGTAGGCTAGGTATTCTCAAACCATCTGATACTTTTGAACTCTTCAAAGTAACAGAATGCAGGCACCAAGGCCAACTGAAAATCCACTTATTTTGTTCATCTCAGGCTTTTGTAGGCATGACATATGCCTACTTTAGCAAACAAAGGGACACCTTTCAATTTAGGCCCAATCTGGGATAAAGGGGTCTTGGAGGGTGAAGAGTTTGCCTCTTTGAGCTCCTCAGAACACTTTAGGCTCACCTTTCTCATTGGCTGTCCATATGTGGGTGTGTCTCCATCATCACATCCTACAAGGGTGGAGACTGGCTGCTTATTTATCTTCCATATGACATGTGGAAAAAGAGGTGCAGAGAGAGCCAAATGGAGGCATGGTCTCAGCCTTGAGGTTCTTGACTGAGGTAGAGGGCAAGAGAGCACCTTTTCTACTGGGCAGTAGACACTCTTACTTTGACATTAAGCTCCCCTATTGCCAGTCTCTCCCACACCCACTGAAGAACTATCTGAGAGGTCTGTTGAGGGTTCCTTGCTGTCACCTTATAGGATGCCCCCTGGCTATGCATGGGTATGTGTGGCAAGGTGGAAAGATTAATGTAACCATCCCAATAGTTCTCATCTGAGAGGCCAGTTAACTGAGCTTTTTGTTTATTTGGTTTTATTTTACTTACTTACTTTTGAGGTAGGGTCTCACTATGTAGCTCAGACTGGCCTCTAATTTGCCATATAGCCCAGGCTGCTTTTGAAGTCATGATCCTCCTGCTTGAGTGTTAGGATTATAGGAAGCACCATCAAGCCCATCTCCAGCTAAGTGTTCTTACAGAATGAAATCCACAGAAATGCAAAGCTTTGGTGAGGATTTTTATGGGATTAATATGCATGATCTGGTTAGGTGAATTATTTCAAATGGCTTAAGTTTGAGTCAGATTGCCCCGTGTTCTCATGCTTGTGACATGGACCTGGGCAAGTCTTTTCAGGTCTTTGAGCTCTAACTCTGGGGCTATAAAACAGGGCCAATGACCCCTTACATAAAGGGCAATGGCAGAGATGATGTAAGATATTTGGGGGAACTGTTTTTGTTTTTCAAGAAGAGAATTTATATCAATGGGGCTACATGAGTGGCTTTGGTGATCCATAGATTAAAAAGTTAAAATTTGTTATATGCCTAGGAAAAAAAATGGACTAGTATGCTATTTTATTATTACTGATTTTTTTTGAAACAGGGTTACATATATCCCAGGCTAGCCTCAAACTCAGTATATAGCCTCAAATGACCTTGAACTTCTCATCCTCCTGCCTCTGTAACACTGGGTTTATGTGGTGCTGAGGATCAAACACAGTGCCTCCTGTATGCTAGACAAATCCCTTAACTGAACTACATCAGCAGCCCTGAACTACTGTGTTAAACTTATGATCTTACTAATCCCTTTAAATGGGTCCAGAGGTGGTATGCATGTCAGGTTCAAATTATTTAAAGAATAATAATAACAAGTAACCAAAAATATAGATGAGTGTGGCAAACATTTTTAAACTAGAACTCAAAATTGGTCCCTCATGCCTGCCAGTACTAGGAGCTGTATGTGCGGTGGGCCGATGGCCTATCAAAGTAGGCCCTGGGGAAAGACTGAGGGAGAACCTACCATGGGGCAAAGCTGGAAAGAGTTAAAAGAAAGGGGTCTGAGGCTTCCTGGCCCATCCCCCTACCCACAGCTAATCTGTCACCTAATGAAGAAGGGGCCGGCACAAGTGAGCTAGCTGGCAGTTCACTTACAGCAAACTGATTAAGAATGTTCAACCAACAGCAGACTGTAGACCTTTCCAGAGAAAATAAATAGAGTGTAGACTGTATGCAAATGTGTTTGTCACTTTGACAGCACGTCTCAATTAAGGCATCTCTCGGTTGTGGGTAGGCTCTGTGGCTGCAGCTGGAAGGGAGAGCCCGCTGCTGCATGGCTGATACTAGGGGCTTGACCTTAATCCACATGCATGCCTTAAAAAAAACCCTGCCTTCCTGTACACTTGCATAATGCTGGCAGCCACGTGAGGGAAGTGACAAACGGAGAGGAAAAAGCCACTTTCATCCTCTCCAGTTTGCAGACCTGAGAAGGCACAGACAGCTCTTATTTCAACAGAGTTTGGGGTGGCTTTTTAATTGTTTATCCCCCACCCGTGTGCACGCACACACTCTCATTCTGCATTTAGCTGGGGACGACATGAAAGCACTGCTCTATTTCTTGCTGAAATGGAAAGAAGGTCTTTCTCCATTTCAAATAGGGCCTCCTTTTTTGTGTTTTGAAAATGGAATGTTTAACACCATGAAATCCCTCTCCCCCGCCCCCTCTTTCTCTGTAATGGGCTCCAAACTCCAGCGAGGGGCTCCTTTCATGGGCAGGTTTGCATGTGCAGGAATGAGGACAAAGGAAAGCAGGAAGCTGACTCTGGAATGCCATGCTGATGACAGCCAGGGCTGTGCTTTGAGCACACACAGCCAGGAACTGGGGTACAGACTGCTCCAGAGGGGCCTGAGCCATGGAGGAGGCAGCTCTATAGGGGTGAGGACAACAGTGCACTTTGAAGAGAATTATTAACCAAATGAGCACCGCCCCATTCATGCTTCTTTCTTGTACTACATATCAATTTCTAGAATGTCCCTTTTAAGTGTAAAATCAGAAAAGGGGTGAATTTCCCTGATTAAAGATATATGAACATATTATCTGAAAAGACTGATTCTTATGTTTCAACCAATTCATACCTTACAATAATTATCCACAGCAACAATTTCATTAGTTCTCTTTATTTCTAAATAGCTCAATGCCTGATACATACTGGACACTGAATATATATCTCAGAAAGCCAGGAATATTTTCAATGTAGGACTCAAGGCCCTTTATGTGGTGAAACAGTAATAACATTTAAAGTAAAAACTGTAAAGATTACTTTAATCATGCTTCATCTAATAAATGGATAAAGAATCAGGTAATCTAAACTCAGTGGTAGAGTGCTTACCTAACTAGTGCTAGACCCTTATTAGACCTCAGCACGAGGAAAAAAAAAGAATTAACCTTGAAAATTCTTGTTAGAATCATATCTCACTAGCAGAGCAGTGTCTCATAAACCAAAAAACAAAACAACCAATCCACCCAACCCAAAGCAATAGAAATACACACACACACACTTTTATATAATCAAAGGAGTTGATTAAAGAGGAGGGAAGGGCATATAATCTTTTTAGCAAAAAAAGATAACCAGAGGTAGGGAATGAATAAAAATTTTAGTTTCTATGCAGAGTATAATGTGTTACTTAAGGGAAGAAATAAACTAAGTGAATAGACAAGTTTTCAGGTCCTTGGGAGGAGTTGACTCAAGAATTAGAACTCTAGAACCACAGAAAAAATGTGAAGCACAACTCCCAATATTGATTTTCAGGAAGTACATTAATAAAGAACTCCTAATTGACTTCTTTCTTTCTTTCTTTCTTTCTTTCTTTCTTTCTTTCTTTCTTTCTTTCTTTCTTTCTTTCTTTCTTTCTTTTTTTTTTCTCTCTCTCTCTCTCTTTCTTTCTTTTTGTACGACTTCCCTTGTTGCCTTTTATTTGAAGGTGCAAAGAGGGCCTGTGATGCTAAAGGGTTCTAATGAGACGCTTAGCTAACAGGAGGCTTAAATGCAGTGCCTGGGTGTGGGCAGGCAGCAGCTGCATCTAATGATGCCATTCATTGGTGGAGCTACCTATGACCAATGTCATGCTGCCTCCCCCAAATTTCTAAAAATTCACCTTCAAAACATGTTCTCACCAAATAAACACTTGACAAGGTAAAAGCCAGGAAGTTGCTTTGTCGAGGAGAGCCCACATGAGAAACAGTTGGCTGCAGCCTCTGCTGCAACAAAACTAAACCTCCAAAGCAAGAGAAATCAAACAAGCACATACCTGCCCAAAGTGGACCGTGATGGGCCTCCGGTCTTCTCGAAGTCTGGGGTCCTTGGCCTCTACCGCTGGGGACGGCACAGCCTTTGGCAGGGGCTCTTCTGTAGAGGGGGCACAGCCATTCTCAGCAATGTCCTGCAGGAAAGAAGATGGTCTTGGGTTGGCACTGGGGCCCTGGTCCTGTGCCCTCTAGCCCTTCCCCCTCACAGCCAAGAGGCCTGCTAAGGAATTTCCTCCAGGCTATTCCAAGCCTGTCCTCCTGTTAGAGGTGGAAGAAATGGAAGCTAACTTGGCTTTGACTTTCAAGGACTAGAGAAACCAACATCATCCACATTAAAAACATAACACAATAATTCAGAGTGATGAAAAAATCATCTTCATCCTAGTTTTCTGTGACTTTTCTTTTTTATATATTCCTTGTCTATGTGTAGACATTTAAAAATTACTTGCAATCACAGCTCATGCATAATTTTATATCTTGTGTTTTTTACAATATAAGCACCACCGTGGTGCTGCATCATCACTATAATGATAATTTTAATAGATGCATAATATTTCATTGAGCAGACATCCAATGATTTTATAAACCATTCTATTACTACTGTGGACTTGTTTCTGTAGTTTTCCTTTATAACCAGTGATAAATATTACAGATTTCCTTTCTGTTGTATTATTGCTTCTATAGAAGTCCCTAGGAATGAAATTACTAACTCAAAAGAAATAAACATTTTAAAGGCTTTTTTAAATTCATTGTATTAAATTACTTTCCAATTTACACCAACTACCTGGATGCGTTATCAGTTTCACAGTACTTGTTAGCCTTATCATTTTAAAAATGTATTGCTAATTTAATAGGTGAAAAATTAGACCTCATTGTTGTTTTAATTTGCATTACTTTATTTGTGAGTGTGGACATTTTTTTCTGCGTTTGCCCACTGATGGTATTCCCAACTGTGAACATGTATGATGTGTTCATGTCCCTCTTATCTACCCCAAGTCTCTCTGGAAGGGAATAGAGAGTTCCAATTCTGAGTTATGACTCTAACATTTAGGGAACCAAATAAATATATATTTTAAAAATTTATTTATTTGCTTATTTTTTATATGATAGAGAGAATGAATAAGAGAATGAGAGAACTGGTATGCCAGGGGCTCTTGCCTGCTGCAGACAAGCTCCAGATACATGTATCATTATGTGTCTGGTTTTATGTGGGTACTGGGAAATTGAACCCAGGCTGTAGGCTTTGCAAGCAAGTGCTTTTAACTGCTGAGCCATCTACCCAGCCCCAAACAAATACTTTTTAAATTATAAATTTAGATTTCATGTGTACTTCTGGTTCATTAAGTCAAATTATAAGGGAAAGAAAAGCTTAAATGTGCAAAGGGCAGATCATGGCTCCTTTGGCTAACACTGACAGCTGAGCATAGCCTGTGGGGTTATGTGAAACATGGATCCAGGCCACTTGGGCAATAAATATCATGTATTTTATTTATGTGAAGAAAGTTGCTTAAATCTTCACTAGAATAAGGCCAGAATAAATATGTTAACAAGTAATATATATATATTACTTAATAATTAATAATATATATTGTTGTTTTTCGAGGTAGGGTCTCGCTTTAGTCCAGGCTGATCTGGAATTCACTATGTAGTCTCAGGGTGGCCTTGAACTCACGGCAATCCTCCTACCTCTGCCTCCCGAGTGCTGTGATTAAAGGTGTGCGCCACCACGCCTGGCTTAACAAGTAATATTTAAGTAATCATTTTTTACCAAGTAAAAATGATTCATAGCTGGAATTAAATAATACAACTTCAAATTCTTTTTATTGTATTAACATACATCCTTCATACTCATTAAATTCTCACAGAGACTTGATGATTGGCCACTCTTTTAATATTTTGTTTATTATTTTTATTTGGGAGAGAGACAGAGAGAAAGAGGCAGACAGAGAGTGAGTATGGGTGCCCCAGGGCCTCCTGCCACTGCAAATGAACTCCAGACACATGGGCCACTTAGTGCATCTGGCTTTATGTGGGTACTGGGGAACTAAACTTGGACCATCAGGTTTTGCAAGCAAGGGCCTTTAACCACTAAGCAATCTCTCTGGCCCTTGGCCATTCTTTCTCAACTGAACAAAGAGAATGGTGGAATATAGTGATAATTGTATATTGAGTAAGATGCAGATATAATACCTTGGAGCCTCAGTTTACCCATCTGTAAAATACAGATGTGGGAGCTATGAAGATTAAAGGAGATAGGTAATACAGTGTGACTAGGACATTATTATCTACTTAATAAATTATTAGAATGATACAGATACTCTACAGATATGTATGTGTGTGCCTGTATATCATTTCACATCCAATTGCCTGCCTCTTAACCTCCTTTCCTAAGGAAACAGCTGCCTGTAGAGGCCAGCCCTGAGGAGTCTCTCTGCTTAGTTAGTGACAGAGTGAGGTGAGGATCTCTTGGATTTACAGAGAGGGCTTGGATCATGTGGCCCACATTGGATAGACCAGTCTTAGCCAGGCTAGGGCTGGGTGATGAAAGAGGCTGCCAACAGCCAATCAGAAATGGCTTGCTTGGAAAGGAGCTGCCCTAAGGTGCTTGGGTCAAGTGGAACAAAGCAGGGGAGGGGCTCCTTCTGTGCCAGAAAGCAACTAAAGGGCAAAAGGCCATTTTGGATCCAGGTGGGGTTACTGGGAGTATTAATACAAAGGTTGAGTAAGGCTAAACAGTAACAAATTCACTTTTGGTTCTGGAAAAATATTGTCTGTGTACATGTATATGTTTGGCTAAAAAACAGAACTGTGAGGTAGCTTGGTTAAAAAAGCATTACATTAACTGAAAAACTCTATGATGAAAGCTATGTGATAGCTTTGGGGAAAGTATTTAAGCTTTAGCTAAAAAAAATGCTACATTCTTGATTGTTCTAATTCACTCAATCTCTGCTACTATTTCTTCATTTCTACAATAAGGAGACTCCAGCTGTTTGGCAAATTTCAAAGATGTTGGGAGAGTGGGTTAAATGAGATGAGATATGAGGAGGCTTTGAACAATATACCAGCACTGAAACCCAAGAGGAGGATCCTTGCCCACTGCAAAGGACAGAGAACCTCCGAGTGTGGAGTACCACTCAGTTCCCACAATGATCACAAGGTACATCAGATTATCCCCTTTTTATAGGTCAGGACATAAGACTCAGAGAGGGGAATAACCAAGACCACAAAGCTAGGGAGGGAGGAAGCCACAGCTATGGACTCCTGACATTTGAACCATACAATTAATAGCAGAAGTGAGGCTATCCTAAAGGGAGGGGGTCATGCCACATCCTCAGAAGTCACCTCATCCTCCTCAGCAGCCTCTCTTGTTAGACTGGCCACAGGCCGTCTTGCCCTATGCCATCTAGCTGTGCAGTCCTCCAGACTGTGAGTTCCTTGGGGTCTGTGTTCTCTTGAGTCTAGCACAGGTTCTCCAGAAATCTTGGTAAAGCTGAACTGAACATCTGGAAGGCAAATGTGCCAGGGTGGGGAGGGGGTCAAAAAGCCACATTTTAATTAGAAGATCCAGAGATGCAAAAGATATTGTACAAGTCTCAGGGCTCACCACCCTACTGTTTTTAGCTTTGAATCACTGTTTCCTCCACCAGGAGAAGGACAACTGCTTTCTCCTCCAATATCACAGGGAGCATGGGAGGAGGAAAGAAGAGAAACACCCTCTGCTGTATCTACTAGCATGGCTCTTGCATGTACTACAAAGTCAATACTGGAAACTATGGATTCCTGATTAAAGAAACTCTGACTGAGAAAATGGCTGAGGATTTAGAATATGGGTACCTTACCCCTGACCCTTCTGATTGGAATGCAAACTGGAATTTTACATGAAAAAACTGAAAGGGTTGCATGCACTTTGGCCCACTAATTCATTTCTAGAAAATTTTCCTAATGAAAGAATAAAAATTATTGCAATATCATCCCTATAAGTATATTTGCCTAGAAAAACCTGAAACTAAGGTATCCATCAACAGGATTGACTAAATAATTTATATTTGCTCTTTTTTTTTTGTTTTTTGTTTTGTTTTTCGAGGTAGGGTCTCACTCTAGCCCAGGCTGACCTGGAATTCACTATGTAGTCTCAGGGTGGCCTTGAACTCATGGCAATCCTCCTACCTCTGCCTCCCGAGTGCTGGGATTAAAGGCGTGCGCCACCACGCCTGGCTTATATTTGCTCTTTAGATGAAATTTATGTAGCCACTTAAAGTTATGACATATAGAAAAATATTTAGTGGTCAGAGACATTTCAGGGTATATTATGTAAAAATGTGGGTGATAAAATGAGATTATTTTCCTTTTGCTTCTCTGATTTGTTGAATTTCCCCCCAATGAACATGCATTTTGTTTGCCAACAGAAAAAAAAAAATCGACCTTCTAAATGTCATTTTTAAAAAGCAAAACACCGGCCGCTGGGAGGGGTGATCCAACTCCTTCCTGAAGTGTCGGCCACACAGGAGAAAGACACCAGAAAGAGCTACAGCTCAGAGGCCACTGCAGGGAGGCAAATTCTTCCCAAGTGCCTCCAGGCTCACGAGGGTGGGGACTCCATCAGGTCTCAATCCCAAGGCAGGGCAAAGGAGTCAGGAAAGAATTCTCTTCATGTCAACTTCCTAGCACTTTTCCTGGAATAAAAAATCCTGACAGAGCTAACCGCCACCTCTCTGTGGAGAAGATGGGTACAGAATACCGTATATCGTCCTTGGGGAACAGAGTCTAAGTGCAGGCAGGGGTAAGAAGCCAGGACTTGGGGAGCCTGAGGACAAAGCTGACTGTGACAGTCTTGGAAGGAGCTGAAGACAGGCTCTCTGAGACAGAGATGCCAGGTAAGGCCAAGCATTCTGGCCTGGAGTGGAGAGTAGGGGTCGGTACTTGAAGAAAGGCTATCACATCTGTTCTTCCTGCCAGGCAAGGAGTCTGACAGCAAAGTTAGGACAGTCTCAAACAAAGGAGTAGCAGCTCAGCTTGAGATGAGCTCTAGAGAGACTCCTCTGGTGGTCATAGACACCTTAAAAAGAGGTAACCCTTTGAGTGTGCACACATGGATGTTTGGGCAGATTGGCTATTCTGTGAGGCAAATGGACAGGATGTAAACTGTCACTCATGGTGTGGCTACTAAGCACTGCTATGAACACACATCTTTTTTTTTTTCATCTTTTAATCCTATGAAAATTTCTTAGTTTATGGATGAAGAAAAATCAGAGAGGTTTCCTCACCAAGGGTCACATAGTTAATATCTTACATGGCTAGCACATTTGTCTCAAAAGCCCAAATAATTATGGACAATAAAAAAAAAGCCCAAATAATACACCTCCACAAGAAGAAGATGAAGGGCCCCAGTAGTGAGGGGCTTCTCATTCTCTAGCTAAGAGAGAACTACTTGTACTGTGTCCTTCTTTTTTTCAGCCTACTTCCCACTATAGCAAATGTAAATTAAAATATGGATATTGATATCAAACTAGTAGCCAAAATGGGAATCTCTGTGATGGAGGCTGTAGCATGTTTTAATGTATCTGAAGAAAAGGAGCTGACAGTTGTGAGATAAGGTGTGAAAATGACTGTTCTACAGGAGTCTACCTGCTCTCCCTGCCCCTCACTCCCTTCAATGCATTAGGAGTGTTTGGCTAGAAACTCAAGCCAACTGTGATTTTGCTCTTTTTAATCACGGGGACTTTTTTAAAGAAGCTTCATTTGTCTTTTAAAGATCAAAGATTTAGAAACTTTCCAAACAGCTATGAAGCAGGCCCATTTGGTTAAAGGATTTTGATAATAAAGAAATAAAAATTTTAGGGACTTTTTAATGGCAGAAAGTGGCATCTTTATGTGAATATCTTAATGTTCCCAACAGATAAGAATGAAGTGTGGGGCATTCTTGCAACAGGCTGGCCCAGAGCAGCACCAGCAGAATGCAACCTACTGCCATTGTTCTGTAGGTCAGGTCTGCTGGGAACAAGCTCCTAGGATAGTACCACTGCCTCCCCAAGGAAGCAAGAGCTGGATGGTATCCTTGCCATTTCTCCTTCTTACTAATTTTGAGCAAGTCAGGCTTCAAAGGAGGCCAGGTTGTAACAGAACGTGGCCACCTTGCTCCATTTATCAGGGAAATATGTTCTCCACCTGTTTTTTTTTTTTTTTTGTTCCTAGGCTGAGGCAGAGCAGGTGTGAAATAAAGCCACACTATAGGCTCCATGAACAATTACTTGCCAATGGTCACACAGATCTCCTGAAAGCTCCTCTTTCAGAGGCTTTGAAAATAGGCAGCACAAATGAACAAGGGATGGAGAAGGGCCCTGCTCAGTCATATTAGAGATGGACCCTCCACACACAGTGACGACCTCTCCACAGGTCGGCCCCACATTTTCTATTTGCAATTCAAACCCAAGGCAAGAGCAAAGAGGGCAGGATTGGGTTCTTGATTATATGTGCGAGGTCACCATTGCTATGCACAGTTAGAGGAGGCCAGGTGGCAACCCGGTGCATTTGAAAATTGGGTCTTTGTTGGGAATTGCCTCAATTTCATAGCAGAAACCAAACTTGTCTGTATTAGGCACATCTGGGGAGCCACATAGGCAGGTTCTATGTAAAGGGGAGGGGGCAGATAATGGAAGGGTTGGAAAAAAAGCTAAGGAAATATTTTTCACTGCTGTTGAGAGAGGTCAGGGGAAGCCAAATCCTAAATTAGCTCAAGAAAAGGACCCGGAGAGCGCCTGAGACCCAGGGCCTGTATGTACTGAACAAGGCTAGAGTTTCAATTACAAAACAGCTCTTCCAAGAACAACTGCAAAATATCAAGTCTGTGGAAATCTGCAAGACCGAAGGGGGAGAAAGTGAAAATTGAAAAGGGTACACTAATAGATCTGTCAACAGTCCACTGGTGACAAGCCACATTTCTATAAAATGCCTTCACCATGTGTGTCACCTGAAATGTACTGACACTCTCTATAGAGCATTCTCCCGAAGCTATTCTTGAAAAGACTGGCGGGGGGAAGAGAAAAAAAAATTGGCTGTAGATTCTATCAAGGGAGTGAAGGGAGATGGCGTGGAAGGAACACTATCCAGGGTGTTTACATAAGCCTTCAGGTAAACACATGAAAAGCTACACTTTGCTGGCTGTAGCAGAAAGGATGTGTGTCACAGTGGGGGCTTTTCTGAAGGGCAGAGATGCTTGCTCATCTGAGAAGGAAGGTAAAGTGATATCTCTGGCTTCATGGTCAGCAGAGAAGCAATGTGACCCACGAGGCCACCTGTCTGGCGCCTGAGGAGGGACCCTGTCTCTGCTTATTTCAGATGATATTCTAACCAACAACATTCTACCATCTAGACACCAAGGAGAGAAAAGCCCCCTCCCGGCCACTCTGTTTCTGCAATCCAATTGAGCTACATGTGACCAGACGGGACACGAAAAAGATACTTAGTGACTCAAAAAACCTCCAAGTAAAGAATTCCACCTGCCAGCGTCTGGCAGGGTGCAACAGATTGCAGGCATGGGCTGTGTAGATTGGTGTTACAAGGTTTAAATTGCAAGACAAGAATATCAGCTGTTAAGAATTCACTGTCAGCTGAAACTAGCAATTTAAATGCTTAGTCAGAGCAAATTATTTTCCAATTAAAAGAAAGGAATCACTTCCTTCAACCCATTTCAAGTTAATGAGAGGTCTTTTCTGAAGACTTCATAAAAGTGAAACTGTTCTCAATTTTTAAAAACAAAACTGCCAAGATTGACAAAAGCCTATTTCTGTGGTATACTTAGGGGTGTGGGGAAAATGAAGTAAGAGATCTCAGGCATCTTTTTCAATGCAGAGCACTTGCTTTGGGAGGATAGTGGTAAGTATGGAGTAGTAGTAAGTTCTCTGATGCAGGGTCAATAGATCTGGAATCCAATCCTGCCTCTGTATTATGGCCTTGGGCAATTACTGCACCTGTGATCCACTGCCTCTTTTCTCATGAAGTGAGACTAATCCCACTGGGTTGTTGTAAGGATTAAAGGTGAATGTTCCTAGCCTGAACTATCCTTACTCGGCAGAGCGGAGATGATAGTATCAGCAATCGTGTTGCAACAGTATCACAAGGCTTTGCTGGGTAACCTCACTGTTCCTCTCTAGGGGCTCAGGTTGGGGAAATCTCAGCCAGGATGATATCATACAGTATTTCTGAGAGAACAGATAATCAGAGCCTCCATTTCCCTGCACAGAGATGCTTGCTCATCTAAAAAAATAATCCAATGAGGTGGAGAGTAATCACATCCCCTTATCCTTTGCAAGCAAGTGCTTTAACCACTGAGCAATCTCCCCAGCTGATCCACCCTTTGTGTGTGTCCTGGGGACCATGTGAGTGCTGGAACCAGGGTGTTCCTTTTCTAGGATATATTTTTTGGTTTGAGTAATCACCAGACAAGGGTGGGCAGAGAGTGGTTGAAGGAAGGGGATGGTGCTGGGTCGGGGGTGCTGAGCAATTTCTCTGGATACCTGCGAACCCCAGGTCTGGTGGGATGAGGAGAGGATGGGGCGACAGTGGCAACTCTGAACTTGCTCGCCTTTGTGGGTTTAAGCCAGAGTCTTAATGTTATTTGAAGACAGTTTTTTGTCTGTGAATATTTATAACAGTGTGAAAACTCCCGGACAGCTGGTAATGCATTTTGAAGTGTGCTAACAACACTGTATCAAACAGCCCTCTATTGATCACATCCTACTTTTTTGTGGCCACGCATTGCATACACGGTGCTTATACATTTTGAATAAGAACTTCAAGTACCTTTTGCTTCAAGCGGTTTTTCACCTCTTTTATTCCCATTTTTGCATGATCTTTTGCCTGCATGAAAAATTAATTTAAGTTAAGATTCCCTTTCTGTTTCCAGCAGGGTCTACGCTTGATTTCAGTCCGTCGTGAATCACCTTCTCTGATTACTAGAAAAAGGAAGGAAAAATGGGATCATCAAGTTGAAAACATAATGGCTATGAAAACAAATACAATGGTAAAAGGTTAAAAAAAATCCCTTAAAAGGGCTGCAGAGATTTCATTTTCTGCATTTTGATGGCAGAGATTTTTTTTTTCCTTTTCCTTTCCGAGCCCTTTTTCTGCTCTTTGCAACTATTTATCTCATCAGGCTGGTGACAGCTACTGGTAAGAGAAGAACAGCAGTGTTCTGGGCCACAGATTCAGAATATCATTCTATTTAACCAGGGCAGGGCCTCAGGGCCAATTTCCTGGCCAGGCTAAAGGGCCCAAACAGTTATTTCCAGATGTCTACTGTCCATTTTCTATGTCTCATTTTAGTGGACACCTTGTCTTTTTTGTGTCATTTTAAACCTGCGTACCTCTGTTGGCAGCCGCTTAGCCTATCACAGCGAGTAGAACTTAAGCACAGAAAGGACTAACAACTAAACATGAAAAGAAAACAAAACCACCCCACTTCAGTGGCTCAGGGTCAAGTCAGTAAGCAACAGAAATCACAAGAACAAGTACTTGAGGCTTGTAAGAGATGGAGCACCGGGAACTGATGGGATCGCTTATTTTCACTCTGTTGTGGGCACGGATCTCACAAAAAATGCACTTCCTTCCTATGGGCAGTGATGAGAGAGAGGATGTAGACTTGGTTACAAAACATCAACACTAAACAGTCCTCAGATCGTAGAGACAGCGAGGAGGCCACAGAGAAGCCTCTGCAATCGGGGAACAGGCACACTAAAGAGTCAGGTTGTGTTAAGGGCTAATGTTTGGATCCTGAGACCAGGACAGGTACTTACAAACTTGTAGACTGTCTTCATGGCTGGGTTAGCTTTTGTTTTTACAGTATTCAGAATTGCTCCACTTCCTTTCTGTAATAAAAATGTCAATCAGCAATGTGGGCTGAAGAGAGAGTAGGGCAGCAATGCCAACAAAGAGTACTTCTCTTGAATCAAGTCAGGCAACATTTCCAGGGAGTATGATACGAGATGAGAACCAGGCCCAGGCCAGTTAGGGTTATGGCAGAATTGCTCCGGGTGTGTGAGGACTAGGGAATGAGGCATGTGATAAGTAGCTGAGAGGAGACTCTAGGTTCAGTGTTCTGCTCAGCATCTGGCTTTGTCTCAGACAGTCTGAGACAAGGGTTTCATGTTGGTCATTGGTGGCTTTAAAGAAAAATTTCTAGTTACCATAGACAGTGTTAAGTTTCATAACCATGGATTCTCTAGCTGGCCCCCAGCCAGGGTCAAAATTAGAGTCCTGATCAAGCAGGACCCTCTGGAAATATGCTGTCCTTACCTGGGCCCTTTCCTTTCCTTACCTGATTTTTTCAGTGGTATGTGTTTTAAAAAAAATATCTCTCTTGGAGGCTGCCTCCCTTAACATCTAAATCTTAAGAAAGGGAAAGAATAGGGCTGGAGAGATGACTTAGTGGTTAAGGCACTTGCCTGCAAAACCAAATGACCCAGGTTAAATTCCCAAGAACCCACGTGAAGCCAGATGCACAAAGTGGCACATGTATCTGGAGTTCCTTCACAGTGGCTAGAGTCCCTGGTGCACCCATTCTCTTTGTCCCTCTTCTTGCAACTAAATAAAATAAAATAAGATATAATAAAATAAAGAAAAAAGAAAAAAGTTTAAAAAAAAGAAAGGGAAAGAATAAATGGTCATAAAAGTCAACTATGGTTGCAGTAGAGATCTAGCACACCATGGCTTGTTCCCTTTCCTCGTGGAGTGCAGGAAGAAGGAGCATAGGAAGACTTTCTACTGCCTAGGAGGTGGTGAAGTGAGCTGAACAGCACAGGCTGCATTTCCAGAGCTGTCTGTGAATCAGGGCTTTAGTTTCACCCCAATGAGCATGGGGTTCTGGGGGCCCTGAGCCAAGAGAGACCTGGTCTCTACCTTCAAAGACCTCTAGGCGGTATGTATATGGGCATGTGTAGAGAAAGGATGCCAGGGTAAATCACCACACACAACATGGTGAGAGTTGGAATGTATGGGAAAACAAGAGGATTAGGGAGGGCCTCAGAGAAAAAAAAATTTTGACCTGGGCCATGAAGGATGAGCAGGGGTTGATGTGGGATATAGCAGGATAAGAACATTCTTGGGGCAGGAAACACACATAAAAAGTACAGAAGAAGCTATGGCATGCTCTGGAAGGAGTAAGTGGTTCCTGTCTCATAAACAGTGTATCACTAGGGTCAGGGACAGCTAAGGAGTCTGTGCTCTGGAGCGCTTTTAATCAGATGCATCACATGATCAGATTTGTGGTGGTTTGGGAAGTTCATCCAACCCATTCAAATGGAGAGAGACCGGAAGTGGAGGGCATATATAAGCAAATAAGAGGCAGTAATATTGACTTTAACTTTTTGCATAAATTTTGGTAACAGATGATTGAATTAAAAATTTTGAACTTTAATTAAAAATATTACAATTTGACCCAGAAAACATTCAAGGTTGTAGAACAATAGGGAAATTTTACCCACTAATTTATTCCACACTGCTTTCCAAAATTAGTCAGTATCCTGTTTAAAGGGTCCTTTGGAGTACTGAAACTCCCTTTATCAATCAATCAACAAGTCCTTATTGCTCGCCTCTGATTTGCCAAGTGCTGTGTTTGGCCATCCAAGAAGAACAAAGGAAGTCTTTCATGGAGGAGCTGCTTACTCTCGGCCAACAGCAGCCACTTCCAAGGGACCTGCCTTGGCTCAGTGCTCTTGGCCCCAAAGCAGGAGAGAACACTTATCATATTATGTTGGAGTTGCCTGTTTATGTGTCTTCATCTCTAACAAGATGAGGAACTTCTCTAGGGCAGAGCTTGTTCCCAATATCCCCAGTGCTCAGCTGTCCACAGCACACAGTAGGCCTTCAGTACATACTCAATTAGAAAACCATGGAAAAATTAGGCAAATATTTGAATTCTTTAGAGGTTCCAAGAACCCTAAGTACCTGCTCCCAATTCAATTAAAAATTGTTCACAACAGCAGTGAGGAGAAGAAAAAAAATCCTCAGGGATGCATTTTCCATTGTTCCAGAAGCCTTTGCTGTGAAAGACACTGGAAACAGCAAGGAGGACATGCTTTTGTCTTCTTTATGATCATGACAATTGTACTGGCCTTGGAAGAAAATGTTCTAGAGTAACAATACTCCATGTCATGGGTATGACTAGCCTGAGGAGAAATGAGGCCTTTCCTGCCTCCTTTTCCCTCAGCAAGCAAGACTTTGGACAGCCTTACTTATATTCTCTGCCAGAAGAAGGATGGCCCAGCTTTAAGATGAAAGCCTGTTAAATGAGAGAATGGAATGCCCTAGGCCTTGAGGCAGCCTTGTGGGTGGCCTGGGAGCAGAGGGCTGCCAGGAGGCCATTGAGGGAGGTCAGGTGGCTCTGAATGAGGCATACTTACCCGAACTGTGGAGAGCCATTGATGATACAGTTTATCGCTGCCTGGGGAAAGAAAGTCAGAGAGGCTGTGATTTAAAGAGCTCTTTAAATTATCTTGCACATACAGGTTTGGAACGTTTGACTCTAGAGAATGGCCAGGAGAATCTCATGTCCCAGTCCTTGGAGGAAGAGGCAGCAGTGAATCAGGCCATAGTTTTCTTTTTCAGGGAGCTTTTTTGTATCAGTGCCTAGAGTGCAAATCTCCAGTGTCTATCCCCTAGGCTGACCTTCCTTCCCCTCTTCACTTCTCTGTCCTGCACTTCTAGGCCTTATGCTGTGCTCCAATCACAAGGAACTATCCAGGATTCCCAAGCAAGCACTCTGATCATCCTCCAAACACTGAAAATGCTCTTCCTTGCCCTGCTGTCTTTATTTATTGAATGAACTCAAGAGGTAGTTGAAAAGTCAATCCTTCTAGGAGCTTCTTTCCCCTCTTTAGCCCTCTAGCAATAAGTGACATTTGTGTTCTTGGATGCACTGTAAGCCATTAGGGCTGAGTATCCCAGGGTAAGGACATACTGGACACACTCCACCTTTCATATACCTGCCTGATGACAGGGCAAGAAGGAGCCTCTATGGGAGCGTGTGCTGCAGGGAGATCTCAGCAGGGAACAGCTCTATTAGAAGCTCCAAACCACTGATATGTCTTCTCTCAGAACTCTTCTGTGGCTAGAACCCATCTCCAAGCCTTCAGAAAACTCTCACAGGTTGCAGTAATAGTTAACAAAGCCCCAGTCCAACTAACTACATGAAACAACCCAGTTTCTATTCATCATACACTGGGTTAATTTTGTCTTTAGTTATCATCTCTTTCCTACCTGACTGACAGGAAGGTCCTTTCCTGAGGACAAAACCCAGTGCTCACTGTTTAGGCAGCCCTGGACATAGTATTCAGGAAATTCAAGTCAATAATCTGCTATGACTATCTTGAGATTCTATACTAGTTTTATTGAGTGTGCTTTTTAGGCAGCATGTGCCACTGGGGCCTGTGATATATATCCATGGGTGGGATGATGCTGCCTCTGTGAGTTTGTGCACTGCCAGTCAGAGCTTCAGAAAAGTCCAGACCAGATGTGTCCAGCAGTAAGAGGGCTAGTAGCCTAAGTATTTTACTATTTTGCCTTCAGAGACTAAACATATGAGTATTACTATCTTTATTACAAAGGTTGACCTTAGGGTTCTTGAAAAAAAGGCAAATTAGGATTCAGGAGATGGGATCAGTCCCTGACATGTTCCTGTGACTTAGATGTCTCCTCCAAAAAGTGGCAGGATGATTCTCCAGGTCTGCTGAAGCTGGGCATCCAACAACGATAGTCACTCCATTCATTTACTTGTTTGAGAAGGGGTCTCACTATGCTGCCAAGGATGATATCCAACTCCTGGGCTCAAGTGATTTTTCCTGCCTTAGCCTCACAAGCACTGGGACTACAGATGTACTTCACAGTGTTTGGCTCAATATTCATATTACATAGAAATGCGTGGTGAGCACTGACCCTGTGCCAGGGACTGTCTTGTGTACTGTGCAAAGTTTTCTAACAATTCTGACTTTCTGTAGTTCTGTGAGGTAGTAAGTGGAACTCTCAATATATAGGCAGGAAACCATCTGAAAAAGAAGTGACTTGGCCCAGGTCTTATGGTTGGAGGCAGGGACTTATGCATCATGCTGTCCATGACCTTTAACTAACCTTATCTATCCAGAAGAAGCAACAACAGGCCTGGGGTCAGAGGTTTCACATGGGCCAAACTATGGGCATCCTATCATAAAATGAAGAATTCCTCAAGCTTTTTTTTTTTTTTTTTTTTTTGGTGGGTGGGGGTTAGGGGGACCTTGGAGGTAGAGCCTCACTCTATCCCAGGCTGACCTGGAATTCACTATGTAGTCTCAGGGTGGCTCCAAACTCACAGCAATCTTCCTACCTCTGCCTCCCAAGTGCTGGGATTAAAGGCATGCACCACCAAGCCCAGTTTCCTCAATCTTTTTAAGGCTGAAGTCTGTCTCCTCCCCACCCTCATTAAGGGGGAAAGAAACCCCTGCCAACTGTGCCAAGTATGCCCTAGTCTATGGTAGCCCTTGGCCTAAGAGGACCATGGGAAGCTTCTCACCAGCATATTCTCCCATGTTGATCTCCTCCTCAAAGACATCACTGAAGCCTTCGCCAGAATTGAGAAGGTCTAATCGTCCATCAATGAACTGGAGACAAAGAACAAAAGCAACACAGCTTACCCACAAGGCAGCTTACTTTCCAAGTCCAGGAAGGCCCTTTGAAACCATGAGTTTCCTGAAGAACTGGGTGTGTGTTTATAGCTAGAAATCCTTAAGCCAAGGACGTTCTGGTGGTGGATATTCTTTTTACTCAAACCTGGGCTTCTCCAGGTTGTCTCTTCCTTGCCCTGGGTGGAGACACTGTAGAAATTCCCACTGGGAGCCACACAGTCCCCAAGGAAATTGGGCACCTGTTTGAAGAGCTGTAGCTGTGTGGCATTCTGCAGGAATTGCCTCATGGCTCCCGAGCGGTAGTGGGACACGAAGGCTTCCTCAGAGAAGGTGATGGGTTCCTCCTGGTAAATAAACAAGGGACAAGAGGGTCAGAGGCAGGGAGGTAGGGTAGGCACTTCTAAAATCCTTTCTGTAAGGGTCTACCTCTGCCTAGCTACCTACTTCTCACTAGGGAAGTCATAATTATCATCAAAGTTATTCTAGTCTAATCAGAGAGGGCAGGAGGTAGAGCAGACAGCCAAGGTCAGATCCTCAGTCCCTAATTCCTCTCCTCTGCTAGTGACAGTCACACTTAATAGCAAGTTAGTGCTGTGTTTGTCAATATGATGATTTCTAAATTTTTCTTTTCACTTTTGGGAATAGAACCCTGAACTCAGGCCGAATCTCGTGTGGAAAGAGCTCTGACACAGAAGGCAGAGCTGAGCTGCTCTGTTGGGAGTTGGGGCAGGAGCTGATGCTGGGTTATCCTTGCTTGGTGGTCTTCTCCCAGGCACCTCTACCATCTCTAAGGCCAACTGTGGAAACCCTTTTACAAATTTATTTATTTATGACTTTGGGATTCTGAGACAGGGTCTGTGTAGCCTAGGTTGGCTTCAAATCTTGTGATCCTCCTGCCTCAGCCTCCTAAATGCTGGGATTACAGTATGTACCATTGTGCTTGGCTCACAGTGATCTTGAACTACAGTAAATCATAATTTAAAAATAATTACTGGGGGCTGAAGAGATGGCTTAGCGGTTAAGGCGTTTGCCTGCAATGCAGAAGGACCAGAGTTCGATTCCCCAGTGCCCATATAAAGCCAGATGCGCAAGAAAGAAGGTGCAAGCATCTGGAGTTCATTTGCAGTGGCTGGAGCCCCTGACACACTGATTCTCTCTCTGTGTCTGCCTCTCTCTATCAAATAAATAAATAAAATATTAAAAAAAATAAAAATAAAGGCATGTGCCACCACACCCGGCTCAAACTATATTTAAAAAAAAATAATTACTGGGGGGGGGGACAGGGCGGGTATGGTAGCACATACCTTTAATCCCAGCACTCCGGAGGCCAAGGTAGGAATATTGCTGTGAGTTCAAGGCTAGCCTGAGGCTACATACTGAATTCCAGGTCAGCCTGGGTTAGAGCGAGACCCTATCTTGAAAAACCAAAATAATAATAACAACTATTATTATTTTTATTGGGGACGTGGGGGAGATGGCTTAGTCAGTAAAGTGCTTGCTGCACAGGCATAAAGACATGAGTTCAGACCCCTAGCAACCATGTAAAAACCTGGTGTGGTGGCTTACACCTACAGTCCCAATATTGGGAAGGCAGAGATAGGAGGATCCATAGGGTTTACTGCTAGCTAGTCTAGCCAAATGGATAAGCTCCAAGTTCAGTGAGAGACCCTTTCTCAAAAAATAAGGGAGGGTGATTGAGGAAGACATCTGACATCAACCTCTGGATTTCACACACATATCCATGTGTATACATGTATCTACACATGTGTGTCCACACACATACAAATGTACACACATGCATGCCTCACACACATGGAAAACATTTTGACTGATCAACAGTAAAATTTGCTACCTAGCCAAGTGTGTGTTTAAACTGTTTGATAAGGAGGTTTGCTTCTACCAACCCTAAGCTTAAAGAAAAAACACAAAAACAGCCCAGCCTTATATAGTCAACACCTCACACTTTCTTTGAACACCTTATCTACACAGACAAGTCTTTAATTTTGGTGGTGTATTTTCAATTCTAAAAGATTCTAGCTGAATTAAGGGCACCCCTCCTTCACAGACTTTGAGGCGAGCACAAAGATGTTTGAAGCTCTACTTTTATCCTGTTTTAATGAGTTACGTGTTAAATTTACTGTCTAGCTCCTGTAGGTTCCGAGAGTTCCTCTCATTTCATTCTTGCCAATATTAGCTCAGCAACTGGGCACCCTTACTGCACAGGCTTCAAGGAAGACCCAAAATATGAGGGGAGGGGGACATTTTATTTTTATACAGCTAAGCCCTACCTAATTTTACAAAGGTTCTGAGGTACTTTATGCAAATTCCTAAGATAACAGAAAAAAAGATGGCTGGGACATAAATACAAAGTGTATATTTGGTAACAGATTATCTGGATATGTTAGTTCTGTATAGTTTCTAAAATTAACTTACAAATTTTCTTTGAGCTTCCTAGCTGCTGAAGCAAGAAGGAAAATACAAACTTTGTGTTGTGTGAGAAAAAGTGCACTAGTTCCATGGAAAGAAGACAGAGTCGTTCATGACATGTATTACTTTGGCAAGGACTGCCAGCTTCTTTGCCAGATAGCTGAGAGATCAGCTACTGATAGCCAACAAAGTCCAACTAGAATCCCATTCCTATGGCTTACAAGTTCTCTCTTGAGGAAATTGTAGGGCAACTGATTCTCTCTCTAGGTGACCTGACCCATGTATCACACCAGCTGATGACTCGATACATATTGACAGCTCAGAATCTTCCCAGGCCTATAAACCCACATGTCTTGACTCCCACCTGGATAGCCTACACTACCAATTATGGCCCCAATCAGTATTGCCCCTCAAATCTAGGTCTTTATTCCTTGTCAGGGCCCTTAGGAAACCATCATCAATCTGTCAAGACTTCCTATGCCCTTCCCATTCCACCATGTCACATACTTGCTTCCTGGTCTCTATCCATGACCTTGGCAGAGGCTCACACTGCCGAGGTGGAGGTTTACCTCCATGTCCCTGTCCTGCCTCATTCATTCCAGCCTACCCCAATTCTGGCCGGAGTAATTTAAAAAATGCAAATAGGAGACTGAGGAGATGGCTGAGTGGGTAAGAGTGCTTCTCATAGAAGCAGGAGGATCTGAGAGGGCCCGATTCACCCTAAATTGGATTCTCCAGTACCCACATAAAAAGCTAAGTGTGGCAATGCATACTTGTTATCCCAGTCCTGTGAGGAGTAGAGACCAGAGAATCACCAGGGCTCACTGTTTAGGCCAATCTGACCAAAGGAAAATGGCAGCTCTAAGTTGGTTCATTTAGAGAGTCTCTCAAGAAAACACACAGAGGAGTGATACCTGATGTTCTCTGGCCTTGGCATGTGTGATGCACACATGTGTGCGCACACACACACACAAACACACACACACCATGCCGCATACATACACATATGCACATGCAAAAAATACCCACTCAAGAATTCTGGTCACACAGGTACTACGTTTGTGTGATGATTGGATTTGTGCTTCAAGTGAAGGAAAATGTTACCTGTTTTTTTAATAACAGTGCACACCTCATGATGCGCATGGTACACATGTGGAAGCAAAAAAAAAAAAAAAAAGCTGCTCAGTCAGGCAAGCAGCCCTTTCCAAGAGGTCCTGCTGTGTCCTTTTGCATGTGCTCCTCCATAGCTGATATTCCAAGTGTATCCTCTCATAACATGCCCCATCTGTCCCATATCCCTCCTTGTTTACTCTAGTTCTCCTCCTTCCTGGACTCAGGCCTGGGTATGGCAGTCACTCTCCCCTACTGGGTACTCCCAGACCTCATGTACCCCTGACCAGGAGCTTGGGAGAGCAAGGCTGTGTTGCCCTCATTTCTATACCTCCAAGGCAGTGCAGGGCTTGGACCCTCGTTAGAAACTCAGGGGTGTGGGTTAAAGAACAAAGGATGAGTTTGACCCTGGTGTCTGTCATGGGTGCCCTGTGGTCTCAGAGTGGCAGAGAGACACTGTCTGGCCTAATGGTAAAGAGGCAGTTATCTTCTTACTGCTGCAACAAAACACCCTCCTGAAAGCAGCTTCTAGGAGAAAAGGGCTTAGATCAGGTTTACAGTTTTTTAAAAAAAATATTTCTATTATTTGCAAGCAGAGGGAGAATGAGAGAGAGGAAAAAGGTGTACCAGGACCTCCTGCCACTGCAAGGGAACGCCAGACATATGGCTTTAGGTGGGTCTTAGGTAATCAAACCTGGCCTTCAAGTTTTGCAAGCAAGTGTCTTTAACCACTGAACCATCTCTCCAGCCCCAGGTTTATAGTTTTAAGGGGAAGTTTCATCATGGTGAGAAAAGCACAACATAAGCAGGAAGCTGGCTTACATTCTGTCTCATATTAAGAGGTAACCAGTTCTTTTTTTCCTTTTTCTTTTTTTCAAGGTAGGGTCTCACTTTAGCCTTGGCTGACCTGGAACTCACACTGTATAGTCCCAACCTGGCCTCAAATTTACAGCGATCCTCCTACCTCTGTCTCCCAAGTGTTGGGATTAAAGGCATGCACCACCATGCTCAGCAATATATCTGAGTGGAAGAAGTCTGAGTGACCTAGCTCTGGCAAGGGAAATCTGGGCTATATCACACCAAAGCCCCCCCCCCCCAGCAACGTATCTCCTCCCCACTTCCCAAACTGCCATCAGTTGAGGACCAAGTATTCAACACACACGAGGCTATAGGGGTTATATCATTCAAACCACCAGAAAATCTGAGCATACTGCTAGGTGAATGATACTTGGGTGGGGGGAGGTATTGGGTGAAGGTCAGAGCTGCTCAGAGAAAATGCTCATGGAGTGGTTAGCATTTGCTTCTGGACCTTTGACCCAGCATGCTAGGAAGACATCTGCAGAAGCAGCAATTAAACATTTTGAAACTGGATTTGTGTGTGAAGGTTTCCAGAGGCAGAAAAATCTCATCTTTCAGAAGATAAGAACAATTCTAGGCCTGTTGTCCACTCACCAGAGGTAACATTCCCCTAGATCAGATGTCTGAGCCATAAGAACAGACAAAAGGACGTGCGTACAGGTGGGAATTATTCAGGGGAACATGACAAGGGTTTTTCCTGAAAAGACCTTTGAGGAACAGCAGAGGTGATGCCAAGCACGGAAACAAACACTGCTGTGCAGCACAGTGCAACTGGGCTGTGTGTGGGGACACAGATGTTTGCTCACATGACTCAGAAGAAAAGTTGCACAGGTCAAAGAATGTGCTGGAACTAGGCACTTTCCATCTGAATTTGGAAGGGTGAACCACAGTTAGATAAGCAAATCCCGTCCCTGCTGAAAGGCATTGACATTTTTAATCCAAAGTCACATAGTAATTATGATGGTAGCAGGCACAGAGGGTTCATTCCCTGGATTGACTCCCCACACAAGATAGTGGCAATAATCATACTGCACCTCAAGTGCTTCCAGGCTTTGGGGAGGGAGGAGGAGCTATGCTGCACGTTCCACAAGTGGGCTCCTGTAGACACAGCTCTGTCTAAGGCCTTGGTTCTAGCTGTGTGACCTGCTGGAGACAGGAGGGCTCCCTTCGCACTGATGCCTCCAGGTTCTCCTGGACAGACAGCAATCCAGGGGGAAGCAAGGCACTGTAAGGTTCCTTCTGCTACAGGCTCAATGTGAGCCCATTGAGCACATGTCCACTTTGTCTTTCGGTGCTCTGCAGTTGGCATGGCTACCCCCACTCTACACTGCAGTAGGGTACAGCACAATGTCTCCTTCATTCTCCCTTTGCAAAAATTGCTAGTTTTGTCCTCCTTCACCACTGAGTAAACCTTTTGTCTTCTTAGGTGACACTAGGAGCTGGGGCAACTGGCTGATGGCAATGTTAATTTCAGGGAGTAAGGCCGTGAGCACTCAAGCTTATATGGCATTAGTAGTTTCCCATCTATGATCCCAAGGACAGTAAAACACAGCTGCTCAACCTTATCAAGGTCTCTGTGACAAAAAGACAAGTTTTCCTCTTGGATTATCTTCTTGACATATGAAATCAATCAGAAACTCCATGACTAATGGGTTGAATCTTTTCTTTCAGCAGGTGAAGCAGTGATTGTAAAGGTTTATGAGACTTCCAGAAATAAATGACTTTAGCCACAGCATCATCAGGTACTAGTGTAAAAATATACCTTCTACAGCAACTTTCCTTGATCTGCTGACCCCTACTTCAGGTATTCAATTCTTATTTTCTTTTTACAAATTTAATTATTTTAGTCAAAATTCTACATGTACTTTTACTATGAAAGTCTATCACAAAAGAGGGGGAGCCTCCTCTTTATAGACTTTGCTTAAAATTTAAAAACCACTATTGGGGGGGGCGGAGAGATTACTCAGTGGACAAAGTGTTTGCTATACAAGCAAGAACTTGGGTTTAGATCCTCAGAACCTGTGTAAAATGCTGGGCAAGGTGGTGTGCATCTTCAGCCAACCAGAGTGAGGGAGGCAGAGCTAGGGAATCTCTGGAGCTCATGGCTAACTAGTTGAGCTGAATTATGAGCTCACAATTCAGTGAGACCTCTGTCTCAAGAATAAGGTGGAAAACAATGAAAGAAGAACCCCAACATAAACCTCTGGCCTTTACATGCACTTACATGCACAACTCCCCACACATACACACCCACACACATAAACATGTATGCACACATACCACACACACACACACACACACACACACAGAGATATAGACATAGCAACAAACCATAGACTTTGGATGATCCATCAATACACACAAACATTTTAAAAATAGCTCCAATGAGCCAGTTTCTGAGTAAGGGATAAAACAAAACATAGCTTCTAAAGGCACTGGATGAATGGTGCAAAGTAGATGGAAGTGTGGATGATAGAAGAAACATGGGATGTGCTGTCCACAGAAACATCACAACCACTTAAAGAAGAAAGCAACCCAAGGGTACATCTATGGATGAATGAGCACACAACAGAGTAATTTTAGTCTTAAAAGAAACCTAATGACTGGAGAGATGGCTCAGTGGTTAAGGGTCTTGCCTGCAAAGCCTATCAACCTGGGTTTGATTCCCCAGGTACACAAAGTGGCACTTGCATCTGGAGTTCATTTGCAGCAGCTGTAGGCCCTGGGGTGCCCATTCTCTCTATCTCTCTTCTATCTCTTTCTGCTTGCAAATAAATATTTTAAAAAGGAACCTGACATATGCTATAGCATGGATGCACCTTGGTGATAGTCACAAAAGAACGGTACCTACAGACCAGATTCATAGACACAGGAAGTAGGATGGTGGCTTTTGGGAGTAAATGGAGGGGGTTAGGGAGCTGCTTAATAGGGAGTTTCAGATTTATAAGATGATAAATTTCCTGTAGGGCTAGGGATATTACTTAATGGCGAAGCACTCGTGTGTGGGAGGCTCTGAGTTCAATCCCTAGCACTACAAAATAAAAGTTCTGAAGATGGAGATGGTTGCACACCAATGTGAATACACTTAATGTCAGGGAACTTATGTATAAAAATGGGAAATTTAAAGTATATTTTATAGTTAAAATTTTCTTAATTACTTTTTTTTCAAAAATCAACAGAACATTTATAGCTGGGGTGGCATGGTATAAGGAGCTCATTTATTTTTGTGTAAGCTTAGCATTTTCCATATTTAAGGGTTAAAAAGGAAAATTCCTGCTTTGATGGAATCCTGTCTAGTTCAGGGAACAACTACAGTGTGGGGTGACACTTGGCACACCAGAAGACTGGTACTGGTTTTGGTAAAGGCACCTTTATAAAACCTTGAATGTTTGCTTGGATTTAATTTCTTAGGGTAACACAATATGGTGAAGAATGAAGGTGTCCTGCCCTTGAACCCTGACTTTGGCCGCACCAGTCATGTGATCTCTGGCAACTCCACTTGTCATTCCTTGTAGGTGACAATCATGTCACTGGCCATCTCACACCATAACTTTGGAGGTTGAAATATTGTCACAAATGAATATTTCCACAATAACTTCTAACAAATAATCATCTTCCTTGAGGGGAAAGACTGATCTTGCCATGGCTGGCAGGGTGAAGTGCAGGGCCAGTACAAAAGGAACAGGCAGGAAAAACTTCTTTTATCATTCATGATTTCTTTCTAGACCTGTCTTGGTGTCTGTTTACTATTTACTGCCATTTTAAGAAAAAAAAAGAACCATATTAATGTGAAATTTGCTATTCAACTTTACATTTGTAATGTCAGTTTTCAGATGCTAATTCAGCTATGGCATCATATTTCATAGTTGTCATGCATTTGTGTTCATTCTTACCAGTCTGTGGAAATGCTGCTCAAAATTCAACTGTCTTTCTTTCTTTGTCTTTTTTTGTATGTATGTTTGTATGTGGTGTGTGTACTTATATGTGTGTGCACATAGAGACCACAGGTCAATGTCAGATGTCTTCTTCTGTTAGTCTCCATCTCTATTTTTTAAAAAATATTTTGATTTTTCTGAGAGAGACAGAGGTAGACAGAGAGCGTATGAGCATACCAAAGCCTCCTACCACTGTGAACGAACTTCAGACACATGCACCACTTTGTGCATTTGGCTTTATGTGGGTACTGGGAAATTGAACCTGGACCATCAAACTTTGCAAGCACGTACCTCTAACCACTTCGCCATCTCTCCAGCCCTCCATTTTTATTTTTTGAGACAGGTTCTTACAATGAACCTAAAGCACACCAACTTGGTTAGACTAGCAAGCCTGGAAGCTCTAGAGATTCACTTGCTATATCCCCAACTTTCGAATGCACAGAGGTGATCATCATGCCTGACTTTATGTGAGTACATAGGATCTGAACTAAGGTCTCCATTCTTGCAAGGCAAACACTTTATTCACTGAGGTATCTCCCCAGCCACTTATTTCACTGCTTGATATCTGCACAGTCCATACACATTATCTGCCTTACTGATCCGAAAGGAGGAAGGGCCATGACTGTTTTGTCTCTTCCTTTCCTTCTAAGTCACCTTCAGAATAAGAAAAACAAACAAGAATAAGAAGTATGGCAGCTTTCTTGGATCACTTGTGTTTCTGAGAACACAGGAGTCTTCCTGCTGTGTTTGAAGCAAGCTCTGGTTCTAACCAGAGTGGCTCTGGGGTTGATTGGTTCCCCACTCACTCCACTGTAGATGTTAACATGCTTATCTAGCAAGGGCTTTGAGTCTTGCAGATCTCCCATGCTCCAAGAGTCCACTAAGATTCTGTGCCACAGGGTATGGTGATATGGGACTGGGATGGCCAGGATCCTTGTAAGACATGCACTATGCATATCTCTCTGGCTTGTGTCCATTCCTACAAGTTGAAAGGTACAGTCTCAAGAATTTTAAGATGGTGATGGAAGAACATCAAATCCAGCATGGGTCTTGTGTGACTGCCCCAGTGGGTTTGGCCTGGGATGATTTTCCCCGTCTCTCTGGGCATTCAATAGGTGGCTCCAGGATTGATGTCTGCCACTCTGATTCAGTAGAGGAAAAGAGTTTCAGGTTAGGCTGTGGGGTTTCTGGCCTCCTGAGCATGACCCTCAAGGTTCTTGTGGCTTTCCCTAGCTGCTGTTCCTTTCTATGACATCCTACGTACCTTCTCCACACACATGACCTCCTTCAGAGATTCCAAACTGTTCTGCAATTCTCCCCTCTCCATACTCTCACTCTTTACTTTCTTCTTTTTGTTACCTCCTTTGTATAATCTTACTTTAAGCCTCAGGTGAAAAAGGCCCTATTTCTCCTAATAGCTCCACAAATACCACCCGTGAGCAGGTATGCTGTCCCAAGTACTCTGCAAGCTCCCAGAGGGACAGGCAGGAGAGAGGGACATAGCTGACTCCAGTCCCAGCTCTGTTCCTCACTGCCCCTATGTGCTGCTTTCATCAAATAATTGCTCATCATCTTTAACATCTGTGGAAGGAACTCTGTCATTGGATTGTTGTGGAATGGACTGGGATGAATGGGATGATGCAGGTCAATAGGCCTCAGCCTTGGCTCTGCATTAGAATTACCAGGGGCATTTTGAAATCCCCAATGCTAGGGCCAGTTTTAAAAATGGACTCCAATGTTAGCTGAGGCTGCAAATCACTGGTAGAGGCGACAGTGTTTAGCCTAGACCAGCCAACAGTCATTTTGTATAACATAAGAGTAAAGAAATAGAATGTGTCTGGGAGGGTTAGAGAGATTTCTCAGTGGTTAGAGTACTTCCTGGAGATTATAAGAGTCACAAGGGGGGGGGGAGTGTAGAAATTTCCTGAAGCACAGCCCTCTCCCCCACAGAAATTGAACGGGGTCTTAACTACCCCAATGAGGAGAGCCCTCAGGGAAAGTGGGGAGAGGAGATATAAGACTATGATCTTATATAAAAGGGGGGGGGAGGGAACACTTTCTTGGCAAAAGCATCAGAGCCTGAGACCTGAGACCCAAGACCTGGCTAGAGTTTGATCCCAGGAACCCACATAAATAGCTGGGTGTGATGTAACCCCAGTCCTGTAAAGGAGCAGAGACCCAAGAATCATCATCATCATCATCACACACACACACACACACACACACACACACACACACACACACAGCAAACTATGGGCTCAAATAAGAATGGGTGAAAAAAAAAAGAATGGGTGGAAGAGTGTTGAGTAGGATACCTTACATCCTGCTCCATCACCACAGGTGAGCACACCTTGCTGCAGGAGAGTGCATAGGGTGCCACAAGGACACATATACATGCCTACAACACACACACACACACACACACACACACACACACACTAACAGGAATAAAGAAAGAAAGTAATAGAGGGGCCTAGGAATATAGCTCAGTTGTAGATGCTCGCCTAGTATGCATGAGGCCCTCAGTTCAATCTCCAATGCTGGAAAAAAAAAAGAGTAAAGAAATAAAATAAAGAAAGCCAGGGAGTCTGGCTTTATTTACCATTAGTAGACCCATTCTTGTTACATTTTGTTGAAATAGTTCCAAATTCCCTTCTGGGGCTTCAGCACCCCTCCCAGGGCTAGGAGGGTAACAATGTGTCAATCTGAAAGCCTCTTCTCACAGGTCAGCCAGGTGGCTACCAAGGAACCAAGGTGACTTCCCTTGTGGTGTGATGTCTAGAGGGCCTAAACCTTTTTTTACTAAAATGCAGCAAGGCAAGGAGAGCAGCAGGACCAGCAGGTGTGTGTGGAGAGAAGGGAGCCAACGTCAACTGAGGACTTGCTTGTGCCAGTCAGCCTGCACTGCACCCTCACAGAGTCCACACACTCCAAGGCCCTCCCTGTCATTCCAGTATTCTGTGGGTAAGCTGTTGGTCAAGGTCTCAGAGCTCATGGGCCTACTGACTCCCAAGTCCAGGCATACCCTTCCCTGAGGCTTAGCAAAGCACCACCAAGGGTATATGAGAGGCAGAGTCACTGCACAACTGGTCAGATAACCCTGGTAGGTCAGGGCCATGCCACCTTTGGAGTGACAAAATCAAGACAGCTTTTTAAAGCACCTGTGAGGCAGATTCCCAGCCTGGGCCTCATCACTGTAACAAGCGTAAACAAAGAATCAATGTCTCATTGTGAAGCTGGCTTGCTGTTTGGATGATTTAGTTAAGGGAAATGTGGGTGCTCGACAAGAGCTCCTGTGATGATTTTCAGGCCAGAGACAGCCGGGACACCAGTATTTGCCCATTCTGGCCACAGCTCTAGTATTGACAGAAGCCCCCCCCCCCATACTCGCTAGATTATAGTAAAGACATTCAAATCACAGGCGCATCGGCCCACGCCTCAGCTCCTCTGTGCCAGGAGCTCCTTCCTTCCACATTAACCGAGACAAACAGGGAGAAGTCAGGAAATTCTGATTAGTGCAGGAACGCAGATGAGTGGGGAGGCCTGAGGAAGCTGAGGAGACACAATGAAGTTGGTCTTCATGCATACTAGCTCAAGATTTTCCTCCCCTAAGAAATGCAGATGGGAATCAGCTCTTCAATGAAAGCAGGTGCAGTGATTAAAACCAGCTACCGCTTGCTGAGCACTATGCTGGGTGCTGGGTGGTTTTACATGCATTATCTTGCTTATTCTCCACAGCAACCTGTGAGGTATGACCACCATCTCCATTTTACAGATACAGAAATCAAGGTTTTGGCAGGTGGGGTTATCTGCCTGAGGTCATAAGAGCTGGGCAGTGACAGAGACAGAGTCTGGAGTAAATCTGTCTGGTTCTGGGTCTCATGGAACATATTACTTCTGTTTTATTTAAAAAAAAACCCTGTTTTGCATATACATGCTTATATATGTGTAGAACATGTATATATGTGTATGTGCATGTGAGGAGGCCAAAAGTCATCAGAAGTCTTCCTCAACTGTTCTCCACCATATTCTCTGAGACAGAATCTCTCACTGAGCTTGCTGATTTGGCTAGTCTGGCTAGCTCATGAATCCAGCATTTCCCTATCTGCCTCCCCAATGCTGGGATTATACACATACCACCATGACTGGCATCTTACATGGGTACCGGGGACCCAGACTCAGCTCTTCATGGTTGTGTGGCAAGCTCTTTACCCACTGAGCTATCTCCCAGCCTCCATTTCTCTTTCACTAAGAGATGTGACCACAAACTGCATTTGTCACACTAGCTGCCAGCTGGAGGAGCTCTAGAAGCAATTCAGAGATACAAAGCAGCAGTGCCCCTTGGGCTCTGGAGAAAAGCGGGTGGGTTTGATCCTGCCATGAGTCTACAATAGTCCCTGGCCTCAGGAAGCCTCTGCTTCCTCACTGACATGATGCAATCTCTTCCTTGTGCCCTGAGAATTGAGGTCATTATGTAAGTCCAATGAGTTGGTGGCTCAAGAGCAGACTGGACTTGAGGAGCCTGTCCCATGCTGTAGCACAGTGACAGTTCTTCAGGATGGAAAGTGAATGGGACACAGATCTCAGGTCAAGCACCTACTGGCTCAGCCACCTGGATGGTAGCAGAGCCAGATTCTAATCTAACAGCATTAATTACATTCTAATTCTTCTTCAAACTGGTTAGAGATAAGGGCCTCAGTGTTCTGGGAACAAAAACAGAGTTTGAGAGAACCTTCAAGAGGATGGGTTTGGGGGTCTGGAGGGTCCCTGCAAGAGAGGATATCAATCTGAAAAGCCGTCAACAGGACAGCCAATGTTGGCTGTAGCAATGGGAACCTGCAGCTCACAGAAAGGCAAAAGGACATGGAGATAAAACTGAAGTGCAGATGAGTCTGTAAAGATAAGCCTGACCCAGAGTCAAACAATGGAGTCCCTTGGTGACATGGTCCTTTAAAGGGTCCAACACAGCAGTGTTGAATTACAGGGCTTGTTGGTTAATCTTCATTGGATGTCTCCAGCATCTGTCACTGTTTGGTGCCCAGGAGGCTTTGGTAGGATGTGAATAAATGGTGGCACTCCAAAGTGTACAGAATGCAAAGACAAACATCTGACCTGGCCGTCATTCCTTTCCTTGTCCAGACCTCAGTTTCTTCCTCTGTGAAGTTGGACAGCTATAAAATCTTCAGGGTACTTCCTAACACTGACCTGTTGTGTCTCAACATAGAGGAGGTGGCTCTCTTATGAGTTCTTCATGACTTCCAAATAGAAAAGACCACCATGATAGCTGTCAACCCAAGAGGGAAAAAGGTGGACTGAGGAGATGGCTCAGCAGTTAAAGGTGTACCCTTGTAGGCTGGAGAGATGACTCGGGGGCTAAGGCGTTGGCCTGCAAAGCCTAAGCACCAGGGTTCGACTCCCCAGGACCCACATAAAGCCAGACGTACAAAGTGGGCAGGAAGCTCTGGAGTGCTCTCTCTCTCTCTCTCTCTCTCTCTCCAAATAAATAAAAAAAATTTTAAAAAGGTGTCCTTGCAAAGCCTGTTGATGGGGGTTCACCTCCCCCAGCACCATGTAAGGCTAGATGTGATGCATTCATTTGCAGTGGCAAGAGACACTGGTGTGCCCCCCAAATAAATAAATAAATAAATAAATAAATAAATAAATAAATAAATATTTTAAAAATAGGGAATGCAGGCTCTATGACCCACTGGGCCTCCCACTCACAGCAGGTTCCTGTGCCCTCTGAGATGAGTCTGTCACATGTGAAATGAGGGGCAGCTTCCTGTTTCACAGCTGTGTGGAGATCATAGCATAGCTGATTCATGCAAAGTGCTTAGCTGAGGGCTTAACTCCCAACAGAGGGACTACAACAGACCAGTTTTCCACTCCAAAATTTGAGGGTTCTCTGCCCATTGAGATTTTAGTGTAGTCAACTGGAAGGGGCAGCAGAGGCAAGGGGAAATGGAGTATCCACAAAAGCTGCCCAGAGCACATCCCTGCTCAGGCCCCAGGGATGATTCTCCATGAAGGCTGGCTTCCCATGACAGCTCCAAGGTTTCCTCATTCACATCCTGTAGAGGAAATGGGTGAGACTTGCCCAAGACCATAGATTTGGAGGTGTCATGGCAGTAGCTGATGCCAGTTGTTTAAGCCCTGGCTTTTCCTATGACACCCAAGAACATGTAACATGCTCATTTGCCCATTCAGAGTTTTCTTTTGGGTTTCTGGAGAATCCAAAAGACTGGGAATAATCTTCCATGCAAAAATGCCTTCTCTATGTTCTGTAGCTATAGCCCAATCCAAGGAGTCCAGAGTCTCTGAGTGGTGGCCAGTCAGATGGCTCTGTAGTCCTTGAGGTCAAGGAAAGGGGAAGTGAGCCTCTCTAAGCCTCAGTTTCCCAAGCTATACATGGGATATTCCTTAATTCATAGCTGAGCTCTGAAAGGACAAAATGTTTGCCAATTGTCAAGAGGTACATAACCAGTTCTAGTAGAGGTCTGTAGTACTTTCCCATTTCCTTATTTCAGTTTACATTTTCAAGGGGAAGTTTCCATCATGGCAGGGAAAGGACACAGACAGGTGGTATCACATCAATACATCAGAAGGGGAAAGTAGAAAAGCTAAAGCACAATGTGAGGCAGGATTACAACACCCCCAGTGACACACCTCCTCTAGCAAGGCTCCAAGAACTTCCCAAACAGTACCACCAACTGGGTATTAGGTATTCAAATACATGAGTCTACAGTGGGCATTTTATAAACAACCACAAAGTTGCTGTCTTTCATGGCTCTTTTTAGATGTCCTTGGGCATTTCATCAAGGGTGGGATCTTCTGAACTCTCAACAAATTAACTATGGCCAAAGTGACCTTGTCTGAGTGGAGTGGGGGAAAGCCACATGGAAAGGAGGTAATATAAAAGCCAGGCATCAGAGAGGGGCAGGTGTGTGCTATGTAGAGGAGGGGGGTGCGAGCAGAGAGTGGGCTGTGACAAGCAGGCAAGTGCTTGCGTCACTGGGGTGTGAGGGCACATCATACATGAAGTGAGTGGGGGAAATGCTGATGGTGCTCCTTCCTGACTAGCTCATCTTGAGAGCCAATAATTCAAAAAGTGGCAGATTCTGATTCTCAAAAGGTATAACAATTCATTCCCCAGCAGGTGCTGGCTGCCCTCCCCTGAGTACTCCCAGCCTGGCACTGAAGAAGCCCAGTGTGTCCAAGATAGTAAAATCCACAGGAACCTTCCTGAAAGGCCTGCACTTACTTAGGGCTTTGTTGACTCGGAGCCTCACCCCTCAATAGCCACTGTGTCTCTCCCCTTTTCCTGGATCCTAGTGTCCACAGGACCAAGCAGAGTTCTGAAATGAAGAAATGTCCCCAAGGTGTTACCTCAATCACCTGGCCAATCAGTTTCTTATGCCTCAAACACTCTGTGCTCCTATAACCCAGAGCCAGAAAAGTCCATTGTCTATTGCCCTTCCATATGCCATGTCTTCTGCTGGGAAGCCACCCACTCCTCCTTTCTCTAGCTGGGGGAATTCCTCTTGCCTTTCAGTGCCTAATTCAAAGGTTGAGGATGCTGCCCAAGGATGCTTCCCATGGCTTCCTGGGTCAGGGTTGGCTATACCTCCCGTGGGTTCCGAGCATATAGGCTCACCACTGCAATAGCATTTGTGGCCAGTCATTGCACTGCTTGGCTGCCTGTCAGTTCCTGCCCCAGAGGCATCTTCCTCAAGGTACAGGCATTGTCTGACTCCTTCAGTATCTCTAGCTCCCTGCATAGTGCCAGGGCCAACCAACAAGCAGTAGGGATTGATGGCCAACAGGGATGTTTGAGGAAGAGGAAAACCCGATGGAGATCCAGCCAGGCAGCCTGAGGATGTGAGGAGGGCTGGAGGGAGGAAGGAAAAAGAGAGAAGGTGGTGTGTGTTGGGAGGGGTAGGAGGTGCAGGGAGATAGGGAACCCCAGCTAATTAGACCACATGTGCAGAGCAGCATCTGGCTCCAAGTGCAGCAGTTTCCAGCGCTCCTAGAGTTGTCGTGGAGACGACCACATGACCTGCCTGGAGCTGAGGCTCAGGGCAGCAATCCAGATACACTCCTAACATATTCTGACAGAGAGCAGATGGGCAGCTATTTGCAGGGCCAAAAAATGCCAGCTCTGCTCCCCTCCAGACCCGCGTGCCCTCACTGATCATTTTCATCGTGTAAAGTCACTCTTACCTGCCCCAATCCACCAGTTCTGCTCGCACGGGAATCCATGTGAATGCTGCTACTTATGTCCTTGCCTACCATCACAACTTCTGGGTGAGGAAATGTCCTTGATGCCATACTCTTGTGCTGTAAGACTGCCCCCAATCTCTGTCTCAACTCCAAGTGTATAAACTCCCCATTTTGTAGGCCTCACCTAACACAGCAGGCCTGGAAGTAATGCTGTGCCAAGTGTGGAATGTGGGCTTCAGGGGCTGAGCTCCTATTCTGTCTACACTGGCTTTAGGCATGCTACCAGTCTAAGCTCAGTTTACCAATCTGTATAATGGGGTTTGTAGCAACAACTTTCACAGGCTTAAGGATTCAATTCAATAACTACAGAAGAGCCCTGAAAATGATAAAAACTCTGAATAGATATAAAGCTATTTCTATAATGGTCATTCTTGACTTGGATAAAAATTCTTTTTTTTTTTTTTCGAGGTAGGGTCTCGCTCTAGTTCAGGCTGACCTGGAATTCACTATGTAGTCTCAGGGTGGCCTTGAACTCTCAGCGATCCTCCTACCTCTGCCTCCCGAGTGCTGGGATTAAATGCGTGTGCCACCATGCCTGGCAAAAATTCTTTTTTTAAAAAAAAATAAATTTGTAGGGGAGATGTGCATGGGTACATCAGGGTCTCTTGCTGCTTAAAAAAAAGAGTGCCAGGTGCTTGTGCCACTTTTTGAGTTTGGCTTATATGGGTTCTGGGGAATCAAACCTGGGCTGGCAGGCTTTGCAAGCAAGTACTTTTAACTACTGAGCCATCTCCCAAGCCCCTAAAAATTCTTTTTTAAAAATGTATTTTATTAATCTATTTGTAAGCAGAGATACAGAGAAAAAATATATCTATATATCTATATATGAGAGAGTGGGCACACCAGGGCCTCTAGCTGCAGCAAAAGAATTCTAGATATATGCCTTACTTTTGTGCATCTAGCTTTATTTTGGTACTAGGGAATCAAATCTGGGTTGTTAGACATTGCAGGCAAGTGCCTTAATTACTAAGCCATATCTGTAGCCCTTTTTAAAAAAATATTTTATTTATTTGCAAGCAGAGAGAGACAGAAAGACAGAACCTAAATTTTTTAAGCCTCAAAAATTTTAAGCAAAAAGCTCATAGTAACTGAGAAGTGGGAAAATGATAAAAATCATAGTCTATACAAAATTTTACTAGCCTTATGTATTCAAATATCTCTCATTAATGTCTTCAGTAAGGTGGGAAAGATGGCTTGGGTGGATAACCAGGCTGGAGTTTGAATTCTGCTCTGGCCTGTGGGCCATGTGATCTCCAGAGCCTTGAGTTTTCCTGTCTATATAATGGGAATACTCATTCTTGCCTCCTGTGAGCTTATTCGAGTTGTGAGAAGTAACTAGAACAGTGTATGTAAATACACTCAGTACATGTTAGCTCCACTTCCCTTCTCTCTGTTGATTTAGTGGGACTAACTATGACTGAGGTTGGGTAAGAGCAGAGCAGAAGCACAGGTTCAGTTAAATGGGACTGGAATCCCACTGTGTGGTCCTGGGGCAGCACTCAAGTCCAAGCTTCAGTTTCTTCTAGAAAAACAGGGTAGGATGAGGACTTGCCTCACCATGTTGTTGCATGGGTTAAAGGAAACAATGGACATAAGATGTTTAGCACCTAATCACAATCATTATCATTCCTTTATTGTAGAAATTGTCCATGGTTCAGGAAAAACTGCACCTTTTTGTGGTCTGTCACAGGTTGCTAATGCCCCAATGTCTCAAGGGAAGTGTGTTTTGTTTTTGATGTCTTGGAAGTAAAGGGAAGGAAGATGCCACTGATGTGGGCTGCCCAGGTGCAAGTCAGGGCTATATGAGGCCCCCGGCTGGTGCTGTCTGAGTGGCGTGTAGGGCGGCTTGTCCAGGTGCATGGGCTTAGTTATGAAGCACCGCGGGGTTTCGCTTCCGATGCAGGTGTGGGGAAGGTCTGGCTAAAAATACTGCATATGTGGATCTACTGTTGCCCAGCAGAGACTAATGATTGTTTTAAGTAAATATTAATTATAAGAGCTACTCTGACAGTGCTAGAGTGGCGTGAATACTTCTGTATCTACAAATGTAGGTGAAAAAATCATTTGGGGAAATAGCTTCTTATAGGGCTCCTCCAGGGAGTGCAAGGGTTTGCATATGCTGGCTTTCCTGGTTAAAATAATTGGCAACTATCTCAATCTTCAGTACACAGGAATTTCCTTATGTTGAGAGAACATCTCAAGACCAAATGGCTGATTTAATTCTATTGGACCAAAGTTTCCATGAAAACTCGTCACAGTGGTGTGGAGAACCCAGGTTTGGTTGAAGGCCCGGCATGCTGGCTGGTGATCTCGGGTATGGGCCCAAGAGCCTGGATATGGGGGTTGTCCATCTGCAGTGGTGTTCCAGGGATCTGTGTGTCTTGGTAATGCTTCCTCTCTCTGGGATTGTTTCTTCACCTGAGAAGCTTTGATCAGCAGCTCCTGTATCTGACAGCCTATAGACACTCACCAGTACCTTCCAGGGCCAACCTTGGCCTTCACAGAGCTGCTCACATGATTCCCAGGCACTGAGAACCTGGTGGTAAGCAGGTGGTGGGACAATGGTGGTACATGGTTTCAAAGGGAACAGGTGCTTGGGGTGCTTCCCATGTGCCAGCTGCCTCATTTAACCCTCCTAACAAGCCCATGAGATAAATGTTGCTGTCCCCATTTTACAGTGAGCCACAGAAATGTAAGGCACTTCTCTGCTATGCTTAGGTACATTTATTGATTCTGGCTCCATGTGGCTCTGGAAAAGATCAGGTTCTCCCAGGGCTCTTTCATGACCTGGGTTCTAGCCTTGGGACATGTAGAGAGCATCCGTCCTATCCAAGGCCAGAGCATGCATTGGGCAGCCCCAGAGTTGACCTTCCCAGAACCTGGCTCATAAACCTGTCTCCCTTCTGTCACAGTGCCAAGAGACAAAGGTGACACTTCATCAACCCCATAGGACCTAGAACAGACTAAACCTAGAGACCCAAACTGAATTGCATATTTCAGAAACCCACTGGGAAACCCCCTACTGCCACATCAGTCATGTTAGTGAGTCTTCAAAAGACTTTTGGGAAGTCAAGGGTATAGGAATGCAGGGAATGGGGCTAAGGTCTGTACCTGGGGACACATGGTGGTTGGACTTCTGGCCAGTTCTCTGCTGAGGCTGATGGGCTAAAGGCCAGTCTGGATATCAGGAAACAGCAGCTGCTCCTAACACTGTGGCTTTGAGAATATCCAATCACAACTGTCCTTCCTGCCTAATAATAATGATGACAGTGATCATGAGGATAGCAGAGACCACTTACTGGGAACAAATTGTACTTATTCTAGTTATCAGTCCACATGCTGCATGGTTTAGGGGGAAATTTAACAATGTCTTCTCCTTACTCTGAAAAATGCATAAAAATAAGGTACATTCATACATGCATAATATATGGTCTTTTGTGTACGTATGCATGCACATACAATGGAGTTTAAGCCCAGGGCTCCATGCACACTAAGCAAATGCTCTATCATTGAGCCACATCTCCAACCAAGTATGTACAAAGCAAGTATTGTAAAATGTTAATGGGGCAATCTTGATAGTGAGGTTTTTCACTGTCAGATTCCTGTGTGTTACAGAAAAGATTCACTTTTCTATATGTCTGAACATTTTCATTATAAAACATCTGGGGGAAACCCCACAAAGGGACATTAAATAACAGAATTTCAGCAGGGGAAGAATGTTCCAAGATAGGTTATCCTGCACACTGCTGGTTTTGAGGGATACCAAACATGACATTGTGCTAATCCAATATATTGGTGAGGCAGTGATAGGAGGGATTAAAAGCAATTTATGAATAAGGAAACAAACTACGAGTTGTCCATCTGCTAAGCTAGGTACTGTGTAAACGCTGGAATGGTATGATGTAGGCAGTTAGGGTCCCTTTGTCCTTGAATAGGGGAGATTACACAAGCAAACAGTATATGTGCCAAGTGTGAGAAGTCACCTACAAATGTGGAAATCAAGTTCTGAAAAGTCAAGTGACTTGTCCAAGTGTCTGTAGTTGGGGACGGGTTCACAGGTAGGCAGGCCTGAGTCTAATGTTTGGTTCTTCTTTCTGTCACCTGTCACCCTTCAAAAGGTCACCAACATTATCAATCCTCAGTGAGAAGAGCAGCAAAAAAAAAACCCTGAGCCCCCAAGATCATTCTCAGGTCACATTCAGGTCACTCTTTGAACACTACCCATTGTCAGGCTAAGACCTAAAACACTGCTCCTTTTATTGGTGAAACTTCACCTTTTAAGGAGGTTTCCCACGTGATGCCTCATTTGAGGACACACAGCCCTGGAGGAGTCTCCTGGACGCCCTGCAGTTTGTAGCCCACTTGGCTGGGAGGCCTGGATCTCAGGGGTGGAAGTGAGAGGCAGATTGTGCTGCCCTCTCTTTCCTCTGGTCTTGTTTAGTTTGGCAGGAAGAAAAGAGAAGCTACCCAAAGGGAGCACTTGGATGCCAGCATTTGGACTGGACAGTTCCATGCCCTTTACTGCCCACTTGGCCTGTTGGCCCTTCCAGAATTCTAAAGATCTTTTGCCAATAACCACCAAACAATTCTCCCTCTGCTCAGATGGAACATGAGGAGCTTCTTGCTTCCTTTAGAAACTGACTTCTGGGAAACATGTGGTTCTGTCAGGAGACTGTCAAAAGACCACTGCAAGAAAACCTGGAACAAGCTTTTTCTTTTATGATGAGTGGGGAAGGCATTTATGTCAGGTGAACTCATCTTATTGGCAATACATTCTCTGGTTTCAGGATAGTCTCCCAAGACTTCAAGTAGGAGCTGATAATTTGTGGTATTTAGCCACACAGTTGTTTTAGGAGCTATTCCATAATAATAGATCTCCTGCTGGTGGGCTGCATATCTTACACTGAGGGTTCTTATTCCCTGGCCTCCTTCTAACCTTGCCAGGCTGCCCTCATCTTTTATCCCAACAGCAGCAAGTACCTCCTCTCTGGGCTCTCTTCACCTGCTCCTCTCTCCACTCCTCTGAGAGACCTTCCTGAAGCACTACTTGGATCATCTGATTACTTCACTTCAGCTTAAGCCCTGTACTGCCTTTGTGACAGGCAGCAAGGCATATCTTATGTATGACACCTGCAAGACCCCTCCTGCAAACTGGGAGTCTCAGCCCCCATCAACTGCCTAAAGCTTCCTGTAAGCTGTGCTCCATGCTGCTTCAGAGCCTCTCTTGGCCTGGAATGCCGCTCTCCTTTCTGTATCAGGCCAACTCTTCCTCACCCTACAGGTCAAGCTCCTGTGTTATCGTCTCCAAAAAGCTGTCCCTGTTCTCACAGAAACAAGCCCTATCACACTGCATACCAGGTACTTGCCCACCTGCTTCCCCTTGAGGACCTGACTCTTCAGGGATTGGGTGTGAACTGCCTTATTGGGTGCAGATCTCCCTTACCCAGTACATAGCCTGGCATACAAGTGGGACTGCATACATGTGTGTTGAATAAGTGGTCTATTCTCTTTTCAAGGGACTGAGTCCTTTGAAAAGTATAACACCACCATAGTTTGAAAGAAACCCACATGGTCCCGGAATTCTTCCTATAGCAGACGGCGTCACAGCAAGGCTGCAATTATAGACATGCGTGCACACACATTGTTTAAAAAAAATTCACAGTATGCACTTAACATGTACTTTTTTTCTTATTGGAAACCTGTTTACAATCTTGTCCACTGTCAGTCTTAAATGTCACTCTTCAGAAAGAGGGCTGCTGCCAGGAGGAATTTATTTTCAAATTGAATCACAGTATGTTCATGTAGAGGAGCGCCTCTTTTGAATCTCCAAATTGGAGGGAGTTCAGGGAAGAAAAGTGAGGTGATTAGAATCTGCAAAGGCTGATTCAGGAGGAAAAATTATGAGGCTAAATTATGCACAAGAGAGCTAAACAGCAACTATTATCAGTGACGACAGAGGGGGTGGGTAGCAACTACCTAGAAACCTACCAGAACGACAAGCTTGGATAGCAAGAGGGGAAAACAGCAGGGCAAAGCTCAGGCCACAGGAAGAACACTTCCAGACTGCCACCTGGGCCGATGCTGTGATGACTGTAACTGTTACCAACCTTTGCTTGGCAGCCATCATTACTTTTACCCTTGAGGTGAAGCAACGGAAGTTCGGAGAGGGAGTGGTGGGCCAGACGCCTTCAGCCACTCTGCCACTAGGCAGTCACTTAGGAGAGGTTTACAGTAGGCACTGCTGTCCCTACTATTTAGAGGTGGGGTGATCAGGGAAGGTTTCCCGGGGGTGAAACACTTAAGTTGAATTGACTATGCTTCTTTGTGGTGGTTCATAAATAGGCTATGGGCCTTTAGGATACCTGGAACTAAGTGTGTACATTATCTTTTATTATTATTTTTGCATGTGTGGAGTGCATGCTCACATGTTTATTCATGAGTGTGGGTGCATGTGGAGGCTAAAAGACAACCTTGAGTGCCACTCTCAGGTACTGTCTACCTCTTTTTGAGACACAGTCTCTCACTGACCTGGAGCTCACCAATTAGGTGATTAGCTGGCCAGTGAGCCCCAGGGATCCTCTTGTCTTCACCTCCCAGTTCTGGTATTACAGGTACACGCCACCATGCCTGGTATGAGCTATCTCCCCAGCCTCATTATTTTATAAAAAAACACAAACATAACAGACATTGTCCACTCTGGACTCCTCACCAATCATCCCTTTGGCCTGGCAAGGCTGCACTCATGCTCCATGACCCAACCCCAGGAAGTACATGCTTAGAGCCTATGCATGTTAGCCTGGGGCTGCAATGTTCAATGGCACAGGGGAGGCCACCTCCCACCTGCAACCTGCTGGAAGAGCATGCATGTAGCAGGGTGCCAAGGGCAGGTCTGGAGGCTGCAGAAAACCTCCCAGTGACATGTGGCTGAGGAAGGAAGGCAAGCTGAGTAGGATGGAGGGATGTGAAGGAACCAAGATAGAGAAAGAGAGCAGCTAGAATGCAGAGAATGCAGTATGCATATGGGTCACATGGGTCCTTAGACCTATCCTAAGGTAATGGGGACCCTAACACTCGGGTGATCAGAGAAGAGGTGAGAGTGTAGATGGCTATAGTTTGGAAGGATCACTAACTCTCTGGCCTCTGCTGAGGAGGCAGGGTGGAAGCAAGATGCTTGTTGAGGTAATGCCCTGGGAAAGAACCCAATTGAGCAGGTAGAAGCTGGAGTAAGGGAACAATGGAAAGGAAGGCATCAAGAGCAATTTAGGAGGGAGGAGTTGACAAATCGTCTCCATCTGGATCTAGCAGACTGATGAGGTTGAGTCCTAGTGGGCAGTATGAGCATGAGAATCACATTCCAAGGGTCCAGCAGAGGCCCCAGAAGGGACTGTGCTTGGAGCACAGAAGAACTTCCAACCTCAAGGCAGGGCCTGACACTCAGCAGAGCTGCAATGAGGCTGCCCATTCAGCTTCTCCTCCCACTGCCTGAAGATCTCCGCTGATGGCCCCCAAGAATGCAGGTATGGCAGGTCATCTCTACTAGAGTGCGCAGGATGCCCAGCCTGGGCTTGGGGACTGAGCTCCTGACTGACCCAAGGCTCACACACCTGGCTCTGCCCAAGTCAGCCCTGCACACCATCTGTGAGAAATGATGTTCCCAGGGGTGTGTTGTTGAGGTGGTGCAGGCTCTGGCATGCAGTGGGCTGAGACTTCTGGCCCTGTCACTCATTTCATGTAACTGTGGGAGAGTTGGGAGCTCTCCAAGCCTCAGTTTGTCATATATAAAATGGGACTGATGTAAACACCTCACAGAATTGTGAGTCAGAAGAGTCACAAAGATCTACGGTTAGTAGATACTTTTACTGTTCATTTTTGAGATATAGTTTTGTTAAAATAAAATTTAGCTAGGTGTGGTAACACAAGCCTTTAATCCCAGTACTTGGGAGGCAGAGGTAGGTGGATCATTGTGAGTTCAAGGTCAGCCTAAGACTACAGAGTGAGTTCCAGGTCAGCCTGAGAGAGAATGAGACCCTACCTCAAAAAAAAAAAAAAATACAAAATAAACTAAAATTCATGCTTAGTCTCCTAGCACTAAGCAGCAAACTGGCTAGTATCTCCTAGTAATTGTTGTTACATCCAGTATGTGTTATTAAATATATTTATCCATTTACAATGTGACTAAATCTGGTCAAAGTGACTTGGTTCTGTCTGAGTTGGCAGCTCTGATCTCTTGGAAGCCTGTGCTCCTATCCTAAAAGTTTCTCATCCAGGATTCAACACACTCATGCCAGGAAACTCTTGTCTTTGTGTTCCAAGGCATTTAGTGAGCTTCTAGCTCGAGCCATGAAACAAAGGGAAGTGAGCCTTGAATTTGCTGATAGCTGGATCTGGTTTTGAATCCCACCTTCACTCCCTATTGAACATATGAACCTCTCAAGTGGGGATACAAGGCTCCTGAATCTCAGTATTCTCTGGTCATCAGAGCATGTGCAGGGAGACTACCCAGGGATCCTTCCAGAAAGCTGTTCCTCCACTGCATAGATTCTGTTGTCCTGCCTTCAGTGTGGCTGACCTCCTGTCACCAACTATGGAGTAATATAATACTGTGTACTGGTTGCTTTGCTATGATCCATCTGTCAGGGTACAGTGCATTGAAAGTAAAAAGTTGTGACCCTGCACAGGACCCTGACCCCTGTGTGCACTGACCCTCACCCCTCAAGCATTTTGGAAGGATCCTCTGGCCTCTGCTGAGGAGACAGGGTGCTCACTGAGTCAGGGCACACACAAGCTACACTAAACACTCACAAGTTTGTGGCTGTACAGGGCAGAGCCTCTGCTCACACTTCTGCTGTCTGGATGGTCGTCATTCACTTGCCTCACCGCAACTCTGCCTCTTCCTGGTGTCTTGCACTTACCTCACTGTGGTCCTCAGTGTGGCATGAAATGAGCCCCTGGTAGAGGTTCCAGACATGCCTCATTCTACTCAACATCCTCTCCAGCTATGGTACCAGGGGCTGGTGATGTCCCCTGTCCCTCAATCTCCTTCTTTGCAACATGGAGCTAGTCATGTCCCCATCATAAAGTTGCATTTTAAGGACTACTGGAGACCCAAAGCAGGTGTGAGAGAAATGACTTCCGCTGTAACTAAGTGCACAGTTTTTTTGTCTGTGACATTTACTAGAGTGAGAGCTCCCTGGGAGATGTTCCTCTGCTGTCTTGGGGTCCCCATCCTGAGGACAGTGCCTAGAAGGCTTGAGATAAGCAAGTGTGAAGTGTGGGAGAAAATGCCTCTTGAAATCAAGTCTTCTTGGTGCTGAAGGAGTTAAGCTGTGCTCGTGATGCTAAACAAGCTCCATTCCGGCTCAGCACTATCACTGGGTGTGAGTCACAAGGCTTAGCAGGTGTGGGCAATAATTAAAGGCTTCAGCAATCTACCTGGGCAAGGTATTTTTGCCTCTTATTCCAAAGAGGAAACTCTCTCTATGGAGAGCAGAGGAGCTCATTAATGAGACTAATTAGGTGGAAAGGGGGTAGAGGCTGGCATCAGCTGCAGCTCGGAGGAGCGAATCATTAAGCTCTGTAATCTCCTCCTCCGAACGCAGGCAGCCCAGGCTCAGGATGCATTGGGCTCCCACACCTGAGAACCAAAGTACTGGCTTCACAGAGCTGAAGGGTTTCACCCAGCCCTGCCACGAACTGCTGGGAGACCCTCCTTCCCCCATGGACACACACACATGCACACACGCATGCAGGCAGGAAGCATGGGGTCAACTGCCAGGGAGAGAAAGAAGCCAGATCATTCATGAAGACTTTCCTTTTAGTGCTCACTCACTTTTAAGGAGCATGTGCATATTTACAGCAGCCAGGGTTTCTTCACATAAGGAATGGGTCAAAGACTCTCCTTCTTGGCCTCCACATGTGGAGGATAAACTCTCCTTCCTAGACTTTTGGACTTTCTAGCCACCAAGACTGTTAAGCCAGTCCAGGGGCAGGTTTCATTTCAGATTCCCTCTTCTCCCTGGCTTGGGGACAAGACATTGATTCCCCCTGAATGTCAAAAGCAGGCACACCCCCACATGTCACCATACACTGGATACAAACTGGATGAGTGAGGAAAGAATGGGTGGGAAGGGAGGAGAAGGGTAGATGGGAGCTCTGCCACTTGGATTGAGTGGCACCCTCTCTGAGCTCTAAAGTCTTCATTTGTAAGAGGAGCATAAGGAGTTCGCATGTGCAGGAGCATGTTCAAAATAGGAACTGTTTAAGAAAGGAGCTCACTTTAACATTCCAGTGTAAGGAAGGAGAGATGGTACATCAGGGAAGTGGGCAACAAAGTCCCCATTGGGAGCTTAGTGAATCAAAAGGTCGATGTGCCCTTGGACAAGGCCCCCTGAGACTTTGGGCTCCCTGATGGCTGTACCACTGGGGGCATTTTCACTGTTTACAGAGCATGTTGTCTTGGCTTTGGGTTCTGCCAACAGTTCTACCTGAGAGGCTTTAGACCTCAGCTCTTATTGCCTGAGACTTCTAGGAGGCAGGGAAGGAAATAGCTGGCTCCTGGCCTTTCTCATGAGACCACTCAAAGCACCCTCTCATCTGTACCTACAGCCACAGCCACAACCCCACAGGAGCCTCTCAGTATGTTGGCACAAACTAACCTCTATGTGTGCACCAACCAGTACTGAGCATCAGGTTGTAGGTGTCATCCTTTCCAGGGCCTGGTGCTGGCATGAGGTACTAAACTCCTCACCCCAACCCCACCTGTACATTTTAGTCCCTAATCTCCCCTGGACCCTCAACACTCTGGGCACTACTGACCACAGCCAGTCACACCCGTGTCCCTTTCACTCCACTGTGGATGTGATTTGTTGTGGTTGGAATGTGAAATGTACTCCATAGGCTCATGTGTTTGATTACTTGGTTCCCAGCTGGTGGGCTATTTTGGAAGATTATGGGACCTTTAGGAAGTGGAACCTCACTGAAGGAAGTAGGTTATTGAGGATGGGTCACACTCTGTCTGCTCTATACTTCCTGACTATGAATTCAATGTGATCAGTCACTTTATGTTCCTGCAGCTATACCTTTCCCAACATAATGGACTATATAATCCTCAAACTGTATGTCAAAATAAACCCTTCCCCCCTTTTTTGGTCAGGTCACAGCAATGAGAAAAGTAACTAATTCACTTATATGTTAATGCTACTCTCACTTTTGTTTCGAGAAGCTTCACTTTTCAGATGGTGATGACCACTATAGAGACTCAAAACTCATCAAAGTGCTAAGGAGAGACAGTGGAAGGTTCAGCACTTAGTGAGACATTTCAGTCACACCCTCCAAGGTTCAGAGACCATTATAGAAGAGGTGGAGGAAAGAATGTAAGGAAGAGGAGGAGTGCTTACAATATTGTCTTCCAGACTCACAAAAAAGTGACCATGCATTAATGACCTCACAGTGGCTGATGCTACCTATACAAGACATGTATAATAGGAGGGGAAAATGAAGACATCAAAATGTAAGAGGGACGAGTTGGAAAGAAGAAGGTATTCAATGGAGTGGAGATACAGGAGGGAGAAAAGGAAGGGTGGTGGGAGATGATTATGATCATGGTAGATTATCTGTATATATGGAGGTTGTCAATAAAAAAATTAAAAGTACCTAATATAGTAAAGAAATGTGCTTTTCCCATTGGAATGGATGTCATCAACCCCTACCCAGGGACGGAGGTGGGTATGTGTCCCTGGGGGCCACTTGGAAGACTTCATCCTTGGATTAGAGTAAACCACACAGGTTTAGCATCTCTGCAAGCTGGTACACAGACACTGGAGGTGAGGGTGATTCACTTAAAGCTAAAGGACCACAGAGGACCTATATCCTGATTATAAAACAAGATGATGTTCAAAAATTAAACATGTAAAGAAAAAAAAACCAAACAGTGGTCAACAAGAGACTAGACATCACCAGCTGAGCTCTTGGATTGAACCATGTGGGAACAAAGGATGCTTGGATTTCTCAATTGTTGAGATGGCTGTTCTCCCTCCCCACCACATCTGCCTATTAGTTTCAGTGGAACATCTGCCATCTACACCCTTGAGAGGAAGAGAAGACAAGTCAGGAGTCAACCAAGCCCAGCCCCCTAACCCCAGGCTGGCTGCATACTTGCCTGTTTGTTTCTGCCCAACAGTGTGGTTGCAGCTTCTTTAACTAGGATAATTGCTCCCCCTTGTGCCTTTTAGTTAGGAGCCAAGGCCACAGTTCCTGGTTGTTTCCTTGAACCACAGGCACGGACATGGCAGGACCCAAGGCCATGGACCCAGGGGACTTTCCTGGATGCAGATGACCTGTGGATACTGTGTAGCTTGTTTCTCTGAGATCCCTTAAGATGTTGCTACCATTCTCCTGAGCTGAACATAGCCACATATAATATCTTGCAAAATTGATAGTATTAAAATAATGGAAGAGAAAGAGGTTGGGGTAAGGGATCAAAAGATCTGCTCCTTAAGAGTATATAAGTGCCAAGTCCCTTGAAAGCAGACTAACTGTTGGTATTTCTGGAGCCATTCATTATTGTCAGGTATACATCACCAACCCAACTCATAAATGAAAAATTGAAGCTCATATAGGATTAAGGAAATTGCTTTCAATCACACAGCTTGATAAATACAGCCTCCCCCACCCCTCCAAGGCTCTGCTCAAGTGTTTCCATGTGATATGAAGCAGTGTTCCAGAGCCTCCAACCCACTGGCATGTAGCAGCAGTTTCCACAGGCTGGCCTGCTGGCGATATGTGAGGTCAAATAGATTGGATCTTAAGGCAGATGCTAAAGTGCCCCCCTACTTTCTCCATGAGTTTGTTTTCCATGCTTTCAATTACCTATGGTCAATGTAGCCTTAAAATGTTAAATAGAAGATTCCAGAAACAAACAATTCATATATTTAAAGTTGGGTACTGTTCTGAGGAGATCTCATGCTATCCTGCTCCATCTAGTCCAGGATGTGAACCATCTCTACACTGAACATGTCTACATTGTATAGGTTAGGTGCCCATAGTAACCTAGTAGCTGTCTTCCTGCTTATGGTACTGCAGTGCTTGTGTTCAAATACCTAAATTTATCTCTTCATCTTATTGTGAAGGCACTATGGCATCTCACATCATTGCAAGAAGGAGGAGTATACCATGATGAGATATTTAAGAAAGAGAAACACCCACTATATGGCCTCCATTACAGTAGTTGCAACTGTTCTACTTTATTACTTGTTTTATTGTTAATCTCTTCTGTGCCTAATTTATAAATTGAACTTTTCCACAGTTATGCATATAGAGGGGCATTGTATACATAGGATTCATACTATCTTGGGTTTCAGGTGTCCACTGAGGGAGAGTCTTGAAACATATACCCTATGGATAAGGGAGAACAGTGTATTTCTCATTCACTTGCGGAACCCACCTGATGGCACAGGGCAGAGCTATACATGCAGAGTCATGATTCAAACCACTTCCTCCCCCACTCTCCCTGTTGTCTCCATGACTGTTGGTATTTCTGAGTCTCCTGCTCTCCCTGGAGGGACCCAGCAGTGGTTACAAGACCAGAAGGAACATGAACAATAGCAATAAATATGTAAAATCCAGAATTCATTATGTCCAGTTAATTTCGAATCCAACAGACACCACGTCTTCAGAGACAGAGCCCATTGAAAGAGTTTGGCTTATAGAAGACAATTTGAAAAGTGGACCAGAACTGTTCAGTCCAACTCATGAAACTGTCCTCTCCTTGATGAGCAGGGCAGCCACAAAACTCATTGCTCTCTGTTCATTCTGTGACCAAGGGGCCACCCCCAGCCTGCCTCAGTGTTAGTTCTATAAGGCACTTTCCTGAGGTTCCTGAAAGGCCTCCCAACTCAATGGCAATGAATGAGATACTCTAGACACAAACCATAAGCCATATAGAGCAGATGTAGTTCTCTTGAAGACACAGCGTTAGTAAGAGGCTAACATCACATAAAGTAAACTGTCTTCAGGGGCTGGGGGAGAGATTCTCCTCTATAAGCCTAAGATGAAGTGAGCATCCTTCATGCTGTGCGTTTGAAAACAGGCCCCTTCGTGTGGCGCCTGCCTTCATCTATCAACCCCAAAGAAAGAGAGAGAGGGCCTGCCGAGCTGCCCAGGAGAATTGGCTAATGCTTACAATTCAGCCAGGCAGGAGGCCTAGCGAGGCTCCCCTCTAACCCTCATGCTCAAAACAGCTCCTATCGTGAAGGCTTCAAAGGTAGAGAAGTGAAAAGAGATCCATCTGCCCTGTGCCAGCAGAGAGAATGTCTTTATGTTCCCAGTCTCACACATGCACTCCTGTGTACATGCACACACCACTGCAGGAAAGCAGCTATGTTGCAGACCTTGCTGGAAAAGAGGGGCTGTGTTTGAAACCACAGCTGAAGGTCACACCAAGAGCACACTATTTAAAGTCAGAAGTTCTGTTTCTGCTGCCCAAATTTACTAGGTAAATAAAAGGTAGAGGCACACTCTATGGACAGGGCAGGGGCACACACAGGGAATGCTCAGCTGAGAATGCTGGCTCTCACCTGTTCACACAGATCAGGTATCTACAAAGCAGAGAACAGCTCATCCTCAGCAACAGCCAGCAAGGAATGACTTGAGGGGCACTGGACGCAACCTGCCCTTGCTCGTCTAAGTCCTCATATTTCTCCCTGTTGACTCTGTCTCAATGTATGAGCTCCAAATACAGTTCCCTTTCTGCCTGTGGTGCTCAGGCCCCAGTCCTTATCAGTCATTAACACTTTAATGAGAAAGGGTCCATTTGGAGTTCAAAAGCAGTGAAGAACATTAATCACACAACATTTTGTGTTTCTTTTTGAGATGGTCTTGCTATAACTTGACCAGGTGGTCTTCAAACTTACTATGTGTCCTTGAATTTTTTTTTTATTAAATAAAAACATCCTCACATTTATTGTTATACAGTAATAACATAAGGGCCATCAAAACAATATGAGCAACTGTTTCAGCATTTATACTCCCAACAGAAGACATCCTGAAAAAACAAACTCTATTGTGTTCTCATCTTCTCACCTCCTTGATCATTTCTAGTTGGAAACACTTTGTAGCAGGGCAATATTATCTCCTTTCATCATGATCCAACCCAGTTGTCTTCTTAACTTTGTTTTAGAATGAATGTCTACCATGAGGTTCATGTACTCATCAAAACCAAGAATACAACCCTCTATCCGAGTATTCATTTGCTCGTAGAGCCACACCTGAATCTGAGATCTATTTTGCAAGAATCTGAAGATCAGGTTGATGGGCTGCACCATTACCTTCTGCACCTTGGTCCTGGTCCTGGCCACAGTTTGCCATGGTGTGGACTCTTACAAACACTGCACGTATTTGCACGCTGCCTAGAAAAGCCTGGTCCTTGAACTTTTTTGATCCTCTGGCTTCAGCCTCCTGAGTTCTGAGATTACAGACTTGTGCTGCCATACCTGCTTTCTCTCTTCCCGACTCTCTCTGGCGCTAGGTCTTGAAACAGGACCTCAAGCATTCCCCAGCTATTGTAGTTCTTTTTCTAGTAGGTGCTCAGGCAGCTTGGGGGTAGACTCAGGCTGAGGAGGAAGGACCAACTTCAGATACAGGCTGGTGTCAGTGAGACACTTGAAAAAGGGTCTCCTTATGGGCAATCACAGAAATGTGGGTTAAGTACCCACAGCTGAAGCTGCTGTCAGCACTGTTTGGTCAGGAGCTTGGTATGCAGTAAAGCTCCCTATTTGTTCCCATCCCAACAAAAATCACCAACAGAACTTGGGAAAAACCAGAAATTACTAATCAAATCTGTAATGGAGCCAGTAAACTCCATTACAGAAAGGTTTAAAAAAATCTCAGGAGATTGGAATAATGGGCTGAAACTAATAAGCTAAGATGTATTTGGGACAAATGTGGATTTCTACATGTAGGCTCAAAGAACAAAACAACAACAATAACAATTCCAGAAATACTAGTTAAGGCTGACCTAGGCAAAGGCACATTATATGGTAGGCTAAAGATGCATATTTAGCAATGGTTAATGTATGATATGTTTTTTAAAAAAGATAATGCAATTACTGTATTAATGGAGATGAAAAGCTTCAGATTATATTCAGGTGTAGTAGAGTCCAATAGAGGTAAATAAATGTAATGCAAGAAGCCAGTCATGGCAACACATGCCTGTAATCTAAGCAATGAGGAGGCTAAGCCAGGAGGATTATGATTTTGAGGCCAACTTGAACTATATAATAAGTTCAAGGCCAGACTGAGGTACAGAATGAGACCCTGTCTCAAAGAACAAAATGTGTATAATGTGAGTCACATATATAATTTTTATTTACTTATTTATTTATTTTTGCTTTGTGTGACTATGGTTGAGGTGTGCCATACACTAGCCTACAGTGGCCAGAGCAGGAAACTGTTTAGAGCCAAAGTCTCTACTAATTTTAGAGCTTACAGGGCTCTAACAATTCCCATGTCTCTGTTTCCCTATGGGACTTAGGTTACAAGTGAATGTGGCCATGTCCAGTTTTACATAGGTTCTGGAGATTTGAACTCTGATGGTCTCAGGTTCCCTAGCTTATGCAGGAAGCACACTTAACTACTTAGCCATCTCTCCAGCACGCATTTGAAATTAAAGAAATAAGAGAAGTCTGGTATGGTAGTATAGGCCTGTAATCCTAGCATTTGGGAGGCTAAGGAAGGAGGATTTCTGTGAGTTTAATGCTAGCCTGGGGCTACAGAGTGAGTTCCAAGTCAGCCTGGGCTATAATGAGACCCTGTCTCAAAGCTCCCCCCCCAAAAAAAAAATTTAAAAATTAAGACCAAAACAAAAAGAAATAAAGGAATTCTAATACTTTTATTTTAGTCAATATGTATTATTTCAACAATCAACATGAAAATTATTGAGTTTCATTTTTTCCCATGGTACCTTGGAAAATTGGTGTGTATTTCACATTACAGGACATCCTCACTTCAAGAGCTAGACTAGCCATATTTCAAAAACTCTGTAGCTCTGCTGTATGGGACCTGGAAGACTAGAGTGGGACCAAGTCTGCCAAGCTCCATCTGGAGACCTTCTCAGCAGTGTCTGGTATCTGAGGCACTGCCAGAGGGTTGGGGATAGACTAGCACCATCCATGGAACTACCTGAAGCCCGGGAATGAGAAATCTAGCTGGAGAAGGATTGTGTACTAATACTGATGAGAAGATCACAAGCAGGGGACACTGGTGCTGTGTGCCTACAGAACATTAAACTGGGATCAGTGAATGAAAGCTATGCTAAGATTTTGGCCCATTTTAGAGTTTTTTTTTTTTTTCTGATAGCAGACAGTATATAAGCAGAAGCCAGAGAATAAATGCATTGGCAGAAAATTTATGCCTCTGAAGTTCCTATTAACTCAAGATTAATAGAAGAGGCTTCATAGCTTTCAGATACTAAGTACAACCATGAAGCAAAAGGCTGCTGTTTAGTGACAAAACAGAACATATGCATCTGAAGATGCCTCCTCGCTCAGTCATCTTCTTGGGCAGTGAACTGACCCTGGCCATTCCCAAGGTGCCTGTTCATTCCCACTGTCAGTCACAGGGATTGCAGGGCCTTACTTTGCAGCCCCTGTCTTCCAAGAGCTTGTAAGTGAGGGCCTGCCTGGAGTGCTCTAGAATTATGATGTTAACTTCTTGGCTCCTATCAATCCTAAGTAGCAAGACCTAGAGGAGACTCTTTGGGTCTCTAATCATTTGAAGCCTCGAGTGAGAGCCCCATCTGGGTCTCATGGAGAAAGGACAGTTCCAACTGCCTTTGAACTCCACACCAGGAAGGGCTCTACCTGTCGTCAAAGCTCCCAGGAAGCCCAGACCTCTTCAGCATCTTCTGCTTTGAATGTCTCACACATCATCTTTCATCTGAATGTACTGCAGCTGGCTCAGGCAGGTCCCAAACCAAACTCTTCATTGCTTGTTCTCACTTCCAACCTGCTCTCATGTGACCATAGGTTTGGGTGAGGCCACTACTGAGCTGGATGGCTGGGCTGCTCAACTTTGGGGGCTGGCTCGCTCTACCTGTGTGAGAGGGACATGTGAAAAGGGAAACTTCTATAGGACTGCTTTGGAGAAAGAGGTGGTAGTGTGCCCTACCCTGGGAAGGTCACAGTGGAGCTGTTGGTTTCATGGGAGAGACAGTAAGAATAAGAGAAGGTTTCAGTGTTAGGACAGGGGTTGCTGGGAATAAGGAGGCACAAAAGAGACAGGCCAATACCATCTGGTCTGCTCAGAACAATTTCACAGAGTATAGGGAGGATAGTCTCATGAGCCAATTAAAAACTATTTTCTTGGGCTGGGGAAATGGCTCAATGGTTAAGGGCCTTGCTTGTAAAGCCTGCTGGCCAGGATTTGATTCCCCAGTACCCATGTAAAGCCAGATGCACAAAGTGGTGCATGCATCTGGAATTTGTTTGTAGCAGCTACCTGCTACAAACAGGTGTATGCTCATTCATTCTTTCTCTCTGTCTCTCTTTGCTTGCAATAAATAAATAAAAAAGGATATTCTCAGGGGCTGGAGAGAGAGCTCAATGGTTAAAGGTACATGTTTGCAAAGCATGATGGCCCAGGTTCAATTTCCCAGTACTCACATAAAGCAAGATGCACAAAGTGACACAAGCATCTTGAGTTCTTTGTTCACCCATTTTCTCTTTCTCATAGGAAAAGGATATTTTAGACAAAAAAAGCATATAGAATAGTTCAGGGTGTTTTTGTGCCAGGCAGGAAACTTGGGAGAAGAAAGTAAAGGAAGTAAGGGAGAAGGAATCTGGCTCCTAAATGCCAGGCTGAGAAGTGATATACTATCCCACAGGCAACTTTTAGCAAAAAAAAACTTGTCAGAAGTGATTGTACAATTTTTTAAATATATGAATTTTTTTGTTCTGCCTTCATTTTAGTAAAAATGAACCATCATGGAGCTGGCAAATCATCTCTGCATCCCTAAGGCAGTGTGACATGTGATAATGACTGCGAAGCGCAGCTAAGCCTGTTAGCAGGAATGACCAGGGAGCAAGCAGGATTGATGCATTACCCTCCACCATAGGCTCTTTGTTTGAGGATCATTAGGAGAGGAGCCATTAGAACAGTGCTAGCCAGGTAGCAGGAGGGAGCAGGTCCCAGAGAGAGCTATGGTACCCATGGAGAGATTAGCAAATGAAATTCAGAGAAGAGAACAGAGTTCTGTGCTCACCCCACAAGACTCCTGGGGAATGATGGTGACACCTGTGGCTAGTGGCTGAGAAATGACTGGTGCAGCTGCAAACTGACCCAACCTTTGCTTCAGGCTTCAAGAGGGCACAGGGCAGGACTGGGGACAGGGGCAGGGCCTTGTCCTCAGAAGTTCATACATTGGGGCCTGGAAGAGGGCAGGACAGGCCTTATCATCCCCATGTCCTAACTGTGGGTGGTCAGAAAGAGAGGGTGGGAATTCCCTTTTCTCAGCATGCATTCCCTGCTGCTTTGCTTAGCAATAAGCTTCTCTCATCAAAGTAAATGGCAGATTATCAAGGGGTGTAAGAGAAGACCTGCCAGGATGCCAACATGGGGTACCCAGAGAGCAACACATACCATTAAGTCCCTACTTGCTAATTCTCTCAGATGTCTGCTCATTATCCTAAGGGACCTGAGCAGTGATAAGTAGTGGGCCATAGAGTTTCCCTAATCTTAGTTTAACTCCTGATTCTGCTCCTCACCTGCAGCTGAGGGTCCTGACCATATAACTGCGCCTCACACCAAATCTATCAAGCTTGCAGATAAAAAAACTGAGGTCAAATGATTGGAGAATTTACATAGCTTGCAAAGGGGTAGGACCAGGACTAGAACCCACAACCCAAAGCTTCTAGGGGTGCTTTGGCTAAACATGAGGTGGTAGAACACATCCTCACAGTGTAGCTAAAAATGGCCTCAGATGGTGTGATAGTTAGGTATGGTTGTCAACTTGATCTTTTTAATTATCTTGGGTGAGTCTCTGAGGATGTTTTTCAGGAAGGCAGCCTCTTAGCAAGGGGCAGGATGTAAATAAGCTCAAAGAAGCTAGAAGTAAACATCCTTTCCTGGGTGGGCAGTGCAGGAAGGAAATTCTAGAGACTCAGGAAGCCATTAAGTCTTGGGAAGGGTTGCAAGACCCCACCCTAAGACTATATAAAGGGGAAGAAATTCTCTCCTTGGCCCTGCTGCCTGTTCCCTGTTCTGTGTATGTGGTGTTGGTGATGGGTTTCTCTCTCTGCTCAGACCTGTGAAAGAGGGCAAAGCCTCCTTCGCTGTTACAGAACTTCCCCTCAATCTGTAGTTTCAATAAATACTTTCCTCCCCCAAATTGTGCCTGGTTTGAAGATTCATCCCAGTGGTGTGTGGCTGAATACGACAGATGGACTATTAAGCTAGATCTATCCAAGTAAGGAAATAGCCTGACAATCCTTATTTCCAGCTCCTGTACCACTGTCCTCTGCTGAGGAGCCCAGCTCATCTAGCATTCTGGGAACTCCATCTCATGTTACTTGCTCCTGAGAAGCCTTCAGCCTTCCCTGTTCTGGAAGTCAGCAATTCTCACCACTATACCACTAATGCGCCTTCCCTGTAACTGTACCTCTCCTGTACATCTATTATAACCCATCACTGTCTCATTCACCCTTTTTTGTTTGCTTGTTTGTTTTGTTTTTAGAGGTAGGGTCTCACTCTAGCCCAAGCTGACTTGGAATTCACAATGTAGTCTCATGGTGGCCTTGAACTCAGAGCAACCCTCCTACCTCTGCCTCCCAAGTGCTGTGATTACAGGTGTGTGCCACCATGCCTAGTCTTCATTCTTTTTTTTTTTTTTAATGTCTATTTCTCTAACAACACTTGGCGATCTGGAGGACCAGCAGTGCTAGATGCACACTGGGAGCCAGTGGTTGAGAAGCTAGAAATAGCTCTGGGAGGGGAACTGCCATTAAGACCAGGCAGCTCTTCCCTTCTCATTTAAGCATTCAAATGGCCCATGCAGCTGAGGCTTGACCTCACAAGACAAATACATCCTTTCCTCTGCAAAGGGAAAATTTAATACTCCATGCTTGTTTCAGACTGCATCTCTCTAGTATGAAAGACATGGAAGGAAGCAAAGGGGACTAGGAAAAATACCAGGTCTATATAGTTGGAGACCATGATACTTTCACATCTAAGGGAGCCCACGGTATCTCAACTCCTTTAGCAAGACAACAGGCAGACTTTGGCATTCTTTTAAAGACAGCAGGAGTCCTACTATTAAGAGACTTTTCTGGTTCTTGCCCATCTCTTCTAACTTCTCACACTGAGCTATCTTCATGGCCCATGACACATGTGGAAAGTAACTATCCAAGGGTTTTAAAGAGCTATTTTTCTATTGTTTTAATGGCCCCAATAAGGGCACCATTGTTCCTTAGCGGTATACACGCTTCATTCTAGTAATTAGCTGTCAGAGAGGACCCGACAGCAGCCTAATGTTGTCCGCTCAAATCATATTAATGAAATGCAATCCACTCAAATGTCCTGAATGCATATCTGTAATTGCATTAAGCAGAGAGACTGGGGACATCAGGATCAAACTTCAGTCTCTGAACAGAGTGTTACGATCAAGCACATTAATCCATTATTTCTTCAAAATCTGACAGCCAATTAATATACCAGGCCTTCATACACCAGGCAAAGGATTGATGTCCTTGTCATGATTTTGTTTTTTAAAAAAACCATTAAAATGACTGTTTGTACTCAGGGATGTCAAAGTAAATGCTGGGTGTAATGTTTCTAATCAAAATCAATTGTTCAAAGGTGGAAAGGTAAGAAGCAAACTTTGGAGGGCATTGTCACTGCTTCCAAAAAAGAGATTTAAAGATTTGAAAGCCTCGCTGCTTTTCCTGGCATTTTAAACAACAATTTAAAAAAAGTCACTAAAATTAAGTGCAGTCAGAGTTCAGATAACTCATCAAATGATTTTGAACAGGACAAATCCAGTGTGGGTTCTTTTTTATTTTTAACATAAACAGGCCTTGATATTAAGGATCTCATGTATTTACAAGAAAGTACAGAAATACGCAGAGCAAAACTCCTTATCCTGAATTTTCCTGCCCTACCTCACAGAACAGGCTTTGTTAATTACCTACCAAAGCTGCCTTCCACAAATGAGAACTTGTGCTAGTCTGGGAAGGTAAAGATGAGAATAAATTTTTCTTTGGATCTGCAGAGCTGCACAAATGTCCTATGAATCAGATCACTTGGAAGAGTGTACAGGTCAGGAGTGCATTTGGACCATGGAGCAGTTTAATTAGAAGCTGCTATAAGGATGCTATTAGCGATGTGCTGGCACACATAGAGAGAAAGCTACAGCCTACATGCTGCCCATGCCCTTGGCCGGAGTGGGGTCCACCTGCGGCTTGCCCTTGCTGACATCATACTCACTGGCCAGACTGCCAGGTAGGTCCCACATTGAGGGCCAGAACATGCATGTCTGGCCTTCCCAGAATGAGGCCCTGTCTGCTTCCCCAGTGCTACCTTCTACCACTTCTCGCCTCTCCTCCATCCAGCACCAGTGATGTTCACTTTTCTGAATGGGTCTCTCCAGAGCTGAGTGATAACATCCACCATAAGTCCTGGTGCCACAGCTAGGACTAGATTTGGCACGCCTCCTGTGGGGCTTCCCATGCCCCTTTGCTGTAGGTCTTACCACACTGTGTAAGAGGTGTCTGTCTTTCTAAACTGGAGAGTGTGCCTGCAGAGCTCAGAATCACTACCCAGCAAAGAACGTGGCATGTGGCAGTGACCCTAGAAGGCTTCTGAATTCAACAGAGCATGGACACTTTTAAGGCCCTTGATATGAATTCCACGCAGCACCTATATTCCCATCAGCAGCACAAAAGAGCGTCATGTAGGTATTATCTATTTAAATTGTGAAAACTAAGTATGTCAAATCTGTCTTCTATGTTTTGCCATAGTAACACTGGCTATTTCTAGATTTTATCTCCATAATCTCATCTCCATTTCACCTAACAACAACAACAACATGCCACTCTTTAATTAAGTCCCAACCTTTAGGAAATGGGACACTGATTTTATACACAAAAGCACAAATTCTGAAGTTGTCATCCAGACCCCATGCCAGCAGGAGAAAAGGTGTGATTGCTACACAAGAAGCCTGAAGGGTACACATGGAGATACATGTATGAGGATTGAGTAGGCTGTGTCCAGGTACAGGGCTCTTGTTAGAAAGGAGCTCATGACAGAAGAATTTCCATGCTGACATCCAAGAGATAGCATGAGTACATAAAACCTAGTATGGAATTCTAAGTACAAAGAAGAATTTGTACAGCTCAGGAGAGTGGGGAAGGACAGAGGGACACTTAACGATTTGGCGTCCTTACTATGTGCTGCTGACATATTCTAGCTTTAGGTACATTTTCTCATTTAGACTTGTCAACCATTCTTGTGGAGGTTGCAATTATTATTCCTATTTTGTTGAGGAAATTCAAGGAAGCCAGATAACTTGTATATGGCCTCTTTGTCCTAATTAGGAGTAGAGCTTGTCCAAGGCCATCTGCTCAGGAGTAGAGCTGGAATCTGAATCCAGATCTCTCTGGTCCCAAAGCCTTTTTTGTACTCCATCTCACACCCTGCCAGAGCAACTATTTTTGTCTTATGAGAGTTTTGATTACCATCAAAGTAAAACCCTAACAACAATATGTGGGAGAAGAAGAGGTCTATGGAGCAGAATGACATGAACAGGATGGTGTCATGGCTCTGGGGTCCACCAGTCAGGTACTTATTAGACACATGAATTTTGGCAAGTCATTTAACTAATATCAAGCATGTTCATTATGAGGTAAGACCACATCCTGTGAAGGGCTATGGGGAAGGGCTCAGAAGCTTAAATGGTAGCATTTGGTCTGGTGCTATGATTGCTCTTTTCCCGGGCTCTTCCTATGCACCAGGAAGTATTAACTCAAGGAGTCCTTACAACTACCCTAACAAGTACACTATTATTATTATTCTCGTGTTAGAGCTGAGGAGACATAGTACAAAGAAATGAAAGACCATGGACACTTAGAGCTGCTAGTTAGACCCTGTAGTTTGCCTCCAAAGCACACACGCTTAACATGCTTCCTCCTGCTTGTGGCTGATGACAATGGCAGTAGTAAAAAGTGTACATGGAGGGTCTGGAGAGATAGCTCAGTGGTTAAGGTGATTGCTTCAGAGCCCAAGGACCTGGGTTCAATTCCCCAGTATCCACATAAGCCAGATACACAAAGTGGCAAGTGCATCTAGAGCTCATTTGTGGTGCCTAGAGGCCCTGGTGCACCCATACTCACCATCCATCCATCCATCCATCCTCTACATCTCTCTGCTTACAAATAAATAAATAAATAAATAAATACAACATTTTTTAAAAAGAGCATACATGGAGGTATATTGAGTACATAAGGCTAATTCCTCCTTCAGAACTTAGCTCAGTCATTTCCTCACCTGGCTGGTCTTTAACTCCTAGGCTCAAGCGATCCTTCTGCCTCAGCCTCATAAAAAAGTACTTCCTATGTAAGCATGAGAGCCTGAGAGACTGCTTGTCTTTGATCCCTGGGACCTACATCAATAGCTAGCCTGGCCAAGTATGTCTGAACTGATGCATGAGGGAGTCCATGCTCATTCCAGACAGGCAGCCAAAACAAAAGCATAGCCCATAGCCCAAAGCCCAAAAGTTTAGTTTTTCATAGGGTTCACCATATCAACTATCTTTTTTTTTTTTTTTTTTTTTTGCGACTGGGTCTCATTACACTCAGGTTAACCTTAATCCCATGATACATACTCCTGCCTTGGCCTGTGAGTGCTAGGATTACATTGTGCAGTACCACATCTGGTGTGGTTTGAACTATCTTAAATGAAACAAGCTACCTGGCTGCAACATGTCTGTTTGTATATGAACAAATGTTGGTAACTGGTGTTCAGAGAAGACAGAGCAAACCCTCATAGGCTACCACTTCAAGATTCCAATGCCAGTCATGTTGGGTTGGCAGACAGGGTGGGGCTAGATTTTCTTTACAAGCAAACCAAAGACCACTAGGGTGCCAATTTTAAACTCTCTTGGAAAGCTAATGTTCTCAAAGGATTCATCAATAGTCATACCAAGAATGAAAAATGAACTTTTTGTATATTTACCCCCTTCATTATCTGGTAAACTTCTATTTATTCCTTTAATACTTCTCCAGTGAAGCTCATTCTAATCCACTGTCTCCCTCTTCTTGGTTAGTATAACAAGCTTGTATAACTGCCCTCAACACCCCACACTGACTGTTCTCTAGATGCCATGCCCATCTGACACTGAGAGCTCATGCCTCCTCCAGCTCCAAGTTCGGTGGCAGGACTAGAGCAGGGATTCAATGATACACACTAAATTTAATAAGAAATGTCACCCAAAGGAAGGAACATACTGAATTGGGGCCTCTCATCTGCCAGGATCTAACTATTGGCCTAACCCAGGCCAGAGTGCCAGAGTATTGCTGCATCAAAATTATAGCCTGTTAGCTTTCTTCCTCCCTTGCCCACATCCAGTACTTTCAATATATTCAAATACAGAACACACTGTTCACCATAACAACCATTTTAAGCACACAATTCAATGGTATAAAATGCATTCATAATTTTGTATGACATCTAATTCCATCATTCTCTTTTCTTCTGTTAACACTAAAATGTTTCCATTAAGCAATAAACCATTCCTCCCAAAATCCAGTTCCAAAGACCTATGAACCACCACATGGTTCCCACAGCCCCTGGGAACCACAAATCTACTATCCATCTTTATGATCCTGACTATTCTAAGTACCTTTTATGACTGGCTAATTTCATTTAGTATAATGTCCTCAAGGTTCATCCATGGTATAGCATTCTTAAGACTGCAGAAGGTAGCATTATATGTATATTACACTTTGCTTATCTATTCATCAGCTCTTGGGCACCTGGGCATATGACATTTATATTTTGATTACTGTGAATAATGTTGCTATGAACATGAATGTACAAATATCTCTTCAGGACTCTACTTCCAATTCCTCTGGGTATATACTTAGGAATGGAATTGCTGGATCATATGTGGTACTTCTATAATTAACTTTTTGAGGAACTGCCATCGTGTTTTTCATAGCAACTACCATTTTACATTCCTACCAATAGTGTACAAAAATTCCAATTTCTCCACATCCTTGTCAATTTTTATTTTCTGGGGTTTGGGATAGTAGCCATCTGAATAAGGTTCTCATTAAAGTTTTTTTTAATTTTAATTTTACGTTTGTGTGTGTGGTGCATGCTAATTTCATTTAACATCCTCAGGTTCATCTTTGTATGTATGTGTCCTTGCAACATTCCATGCACTTGCCTATGGTGGTCTGAGTGGAAAGTCAGGTGTCCAGCTCCATTGCTCTTCTGCCTGTTCTTGTTCAAGCTGGAGTCTCTTACTGATCCTGGAGCTTGTTGTGATTCTCAATTCTTTGCTCCCCTACAGGTGCTATTTATGTGGGTTCTAGAAATTCAAACTCAAGAAGTCTGAGGCCCTCTTCAAGCCTTTATGCTTGTGCAGGAAGCTCCTTAACCACTGAGCCAGCTCTCCAGCTCTCATTAAAATTCCGATTTGCATTTGCCTAATGCTGACTGACGCTGGACAGCTTTCCATATGCTCATTGTCATTTGCACATTTTCTTTGGAGAAATATCTATTTAAGTACTTTTGTCCAATGTGGAGCTGGAGGGTTTATTTATTTACTTGGTTGTTGAGTTTTAGAAGTTATTTCTATACTCTGGATATTAACCCATATCAACTATGATTTATAAATATTTCCTTCCATCCTGTGGATTCCCTTTTTATACTTTAATGTCTTTTAATGTATAAGTCCTGAAGTTAAATTTGTCTATTTTTGTTGTTATCTGAGTCTTTGGTGTTATATCTAAGAAGTTCTTGACAAGCCGAATGGTATGACACTTTTGCCCTATGTTTTCTCTAAATATTTTATAACTTTAGGTCTTATATTTAGGTCTTTGATCCATTTTGAGCCCATTAACATTCTAATCATCTACAGAGAAACAATTCTGGGAACTAAGAACAATCTCTTTGGGCTCATTAGGAGGAGGGGCAGTGATCACACCGACTGAAGTGGAATTCTACCTCATGGCTGGCAATGTCTAGCCATGACTGCCATAAAGAAGCCTTGTGCATTGACAATGCTGGGAAGAGTATGGGAAACAATATATGTAGGGTTTTTTGCACAGTGCCTGGCAGTTGGTCAGGGCCTTTAAATGAGGGCTGTCTGTGGTAGGCATATAGCTCAGTATTAAGATCATGGACATATGATCAGAGGAACTTGAGACAATGCCCTTGGGATAGTCAGTACCCTCTCTATTCCTCCATCTCCTCACTCATCAAAGTCAACAACAACAGCAGTACCTCTTTAGATGCCTTCAAGGCTCCATTAGGAGTATATATAAAAGAACCTAGCACAGTCTGTGGCACACAGAATGCACTTCACACATGGCTTTGCAGGGCCATGGAAGCCATTAGCATCTGTCTTCATCTCCCTTCTCTTAATGTGAAGCCCATTCCTACATCAGTCACCAGCTAACTGTTACGGTTTAAATGTGACATGTCCCCACACAGGCTCATGTGTTTGAACACCTGGTCCCCAGCTGGTGTCACTGTTTTGGGAGCGTGTGGACTATGTTGGACATGGGGCCTAGCTGGCAGATGTGAGGCCATAGTGGTAGTGCTTAAGGCTCATAGCCCAGTCCCAGTTCTGGTCTGAGCTCTCTCCTTCCTGACTGCCCATATGATGTAACCAGCTGCCTCACACTCCTGCTGCTCAGTATTGAGCCACTCCTACACTCATGACTTCCCTGCCATGACAAATTGTATCCCTTCAAACAATGAGTTTCTTCTGTCCAGGTATTCTGTCACAATAATGAGAAAAGCAACTTATATGTTATCTACAAGATCTTGAAACTCTGCTTGGCAGGTGACTTTCATTATCAACATCTGGCTAGTCTTAACCTTGTATGACTGATTTATGCACAGAGAAGGTATGGATTCTATTCAGAGTGAGTTCCCTTGAAATAGATCTTGGGCAATTCCAAGTGTAACCAGATATCTGCTTTTCTTACACTGATGATAACTCCTCTATCATGTGTCTCCCAAAGGCCAGGGAAATCTTTCTAAAATACAGATGGGGTCCTGTGTCTCTACCAATAATTACTCTCCAGTGGGTCTCCCCATCTCTAACATATCTTTTGTCTCACAAGAGTTCTCTGGTTATTAAGTTCAAGAGCCATAGGTTAAATATAAAAGGTTCAATATAGCTACACATTATATAACAGGGATATGTTTTTGAGAAGCACAATTTAGGTGATTTTGTTGTGTGAGCACCATAGATGTACCTATATGATACAGCTTGACACACCTAGGCAACATGGTGTATGTGTGCAAATCATGATACAGAATAACACAAGATTAAATAAATACAAGACAACATAATACAATCAAATGTGTGATGCGGGAGGTGTAGCACAGTTTCGTGAACTTTTTAAATAAAAGAAAGACACTCTAAAATAATAAAAAATAGTATAGCAAGGAATCATCCTCATCAGTAACATCTCCATTTGTTATCAAATGTAGTGTACTATACATAATTGTACATGCTATATTTTTATACATCTGTCAGTGCAGGCTTGTTAACACCAGCACCACAGCATATAAAGAAAGTGTTGTGCTATGTATAATAATAGTACGAGGGGCACAAATTTCCAGTTCCATTACAATATTAAGGAGCCACCACCACACATACAGTCTTTGTGGTGGACTGAACGCCACTGTGTACTGCATGGCTGTATTGTGATTGCTGAGGGACAGGCAGGGTCTTACTGGGTAGTGTGTGTTCTCAAGAGGGGACTGAGGCATTGTGATGGTTAAGTTTATTGTTAACTTGACCTGTTTAATAATCTACAGTAATCTTGGGTGGGTCTCTGATCTTGCCTGTAGAAAGGATTGATAAAAGGAGGAGGTCCCTTCTCCAGAGTGAGCCCTTCCCTCCCCCAATGGGTGAGCCTTCCAGAAGAGGACCAGATATAAGGAAGCTTGAGGGGGAGGGAACCTCTCTTCCTCCCTTACCCCCCACCCCCTCACCCCTGCTTGCTGGTGCTTGTTTGTGACTTGCACTCACATCCTGCTCTACTACCCTTCCTGGACACAGGAACCCAGTTTCCTTGGCCTCACATCGTGGACTGAAGAGCATCTGCTTCCCAGGGAGCTATCAGGCCTTCAGGGCTGGATTGGGACTGCTGAGGCATCCAGCCATGTGGACTGGGCTGGTTCCTTCACCTGTGGGCCTGCATACTGCTATTGTTGGACTGTCATAAGCTACCCCAATAAATCCCCTTTTATTATAATCTGTTTTATCAACTCTGTTTCCTCTAGAGAACCCTGACTAATACACCCATCGAGACGAGACAAAACATCTGTCACAGGACACCTGCCTCTTACTCCATCAAACACAGTCACCCAGATGCACTGTAGAGATACCTTTTAGCACAGGGATGGTGTCTTTGCTTTTTTCCCACCCTGGAAAGAAGTTTCTAGAAGATAAACCATGAGTTCACCTGTTATAAGGCTGGCACAGAATGGGCACTCAGTGATGCTGGATAAATGCTTAGAAGGAGTCACTGGGAAATAATAGAATTTTAAAAATATGCTCAAAATGTCTCAGGTTTTATAGGCTTAAAGACATTTTATATCTCACAATATAAATCCTAAGCATCAGGCTATAAATTCTTTGTGGGTTTAAGAACATCATGTACTTTCTGCTCTGATGAATAAGAATCTGAGAAAGGCAGAGCCAAGGGGCCCCGAGAGACCTGCTGACCCCACTCTGTCATGTTCAAGATGATGAAACTGTAGCCCTTAAGAGAGGAGAGATCTTGCTCAGGACCTTCAACTCCCAGGCCATCCCTCTGTCTCTGTAGTCTGGCAGACCACCCAGGCAAATTCCCCGATGGGTCTGTAGGTGACCCATCAAGGTCTCATAATCCAAATGTATGTTTCCTCATGCCCGGCTGAGCCAAAGTAAATTTCTCCACCATAACCCAAAATGTTCTACTTGGTACCCACGGGCACAATAGTCATGATGAGCCACAGCACGCGTATCAAAAGGATACACTAAAGCAGCAATAACATGACATGAGAGCTTCCCCCACCCTGCAGAAACAGTCTGGCTGGTGTTCACTCTTCACATTAAATGATGAAGTCTTCAGACAGCCACATATTTCTTCAAGATAACTCTAAAGGAACTCTGTGATAATTTGGCATCAATATCCAACTTATGTTACCTAACATATTTTAGCAGCTACAACTCTCTGTGTGATATATTCTATATGGACAGATCTATGGTGATTTGTAAATTATAATATGTATGAGTACAAGTGCTTCTAGGAAATGGGGTTTTATGTAAATATGTGGTATTTCACCCAGAATCCATGTGACTTCCACACACAGGTTTCTGTAATTGAGGTGTAAACAGATGTATCTCTGAGAAGACAGCTCTTGCCTTTGCAGTGACATGGGCTTACTTCTTTTTTCAAACAATGCATTGTGAAAGGGGGTCACAAGCATCCTTGGCATCTTGAGGTACAGAGGCGACTCAGCTTTAAAAGAGTTAACACATCCTTACCAGAAGTCTTAACAAATTGAATCTTATTTAATTAGGTATTGTATTTGGTGTGGGGGGGGGGATGAAACAAAATTCTTCATTAACTAAACCAAACTCCCTTAAAGGCAACAATATGTTCCTCCCTGTCAGGACAGAATGGAATGAAATCTTTATTTTAATTGGGGTCAGATGAGGAGCCATTTGGCTTCAGATGCTTTGTTTATCAGCCCTGAGCTTTATGGCTGAACCGGAACGTGAAATAATCCATTACACAACAGTTCCACTTAAAAGCCCACTTTCCCAACGATTTGTCACATGTTAAATACTGTAAATATAACCCAAAACTAGCTATGAAATTTAGAAATGGAATATTTAAAGATTCCCCCAGTGACACGATGCTCCTGGATGGCCTTACTGGGTCAGAGATCTTGTTTCTTCTACCCCAGCAACATGACCTCCCACCATAGACAAGTGTCCTGGATCCAGGAGAGGGTGCTTCTCCACACACCTGAAATGAAGGGCTCCAGGAACAGCGAGCCCTTATCAAACTTCTCTGAGTACCAACATGTGAGAGAGAGGGAGAGCGCTCTTCATCAGAATTCCCAATCCCAACATGTCCTAGCTGTGTGACTTTAGGCAAGTGTCTTTCTGTGCTTTGTTGTTTCATCCACACATTAGAAAAGAAACAGTATTCACCTCACAGAAATATTCAGAGGATTAAATGAATGATATGCATCTAGTACCTTAAATAGTGCCTGGCACTGAATAAGCACCATTTACATGCTGTTTTTGTTATAATTATCAATACATATTCTCCATTTATCCTCATAGCTCATAACAACTTGCTGAGGTTACAGCAATTTAGACTGTTTATGAATGAGGAAATGGGCTAAGGAGGGCAAGTTACTTATCCAGAATCACAAAGCTAGAAGGTTTCAAGGGTAGGATTTGAACCCAGGCTTATTTCATGTTTTTCCACCAAAAGCTGCCCTTTCAAGGCAAAGAAAATAAACACAATTAAATTTCAGAATCCAGAAATAGCCCAAAATATATATTCATCTACACTTTGTATTACACAACTATTCCACTTTTAGCTTTTAGCATGAGAGCAAGTGCTCCATCACTGAGCCACTCCTATCAAGAAACACACACTATTTTCATTTGGGTAACCAGTCTGAGAGGAACCAGTATGTAACTACTATTGTTTTATGAGATCTGGAACTTCTAGTGTGTCAGCCACACGCCACTGGGATGAATCTTCAAACCAGGCACAGTTTATGGGAGGAAACGATTTATTCAAGCTACAGATCCAGGGGACGTCCCATAAAAGTGAAAGAGGCTGGTCCTTTTTCACAGGTCCAAGCAGAGAGAGAAACCCATCACCAACACCACACACACAAAACAGCAAACAGGCAGGAGGGCAAAGGAGAGAATCTCTTTCCTTTATATAGGCTTAGGGTGGGGTCTTGCAATTCTATCCTTAATGGCTTCCTGAGCCTCTGGAATTTCCTTCCTGCACTGCCCACACAGGAAAGGATGTTTACTTCTAGCTCTCCTGAGCTTCCTTACATCCTGCCCCCTACTGAGAGGCTGCCTTCCTGTGAACATCCTCAGAGACCCACCCAAGATTACTTGAAAGGTCAAGTTGACATCAAAACTTAACCATCACAAGTAGGAATTCTAAATAAGTCTTATACTGTATAGAAAGATGACCTAAGTCATATGATACAGTAAGTGACTAAAATATGAAACCTGTAGCTTTACTGCCACCGAGAACAACAGTGACAGTCCAGTGTGCTAATGGGTTCACTGTGTGTCAGTGTGTAAAGGTCTAGGCTGAGAGCCATTTGAGCTGATTATGTGAGACTTTTGACTTCTTCCTCTCAAATGAAATCAGAAAATATTAATATAGAAGGTTATCTTTTGGCTTAAAATAACTAGTATTCAAAGAGTCAAAAATCAGTTTCCATTCCCACTGTAAAACTTCATTGGATTTATGCAGTTCCTCTGAAAACATATATTCCCTCTAAAAACATCTTTCTTTCATCCTTCAAGTTCTAGCATCAAAACACATCTAGAGTTTCAGGATTCTTTTTCAAGCACTCCCCAAAGGGTTAATGATCATATTATGTGACAGCTCCCAAATACTGCAGACAATAGGAGATGGAACTAATCACAAAAACTTCGCCACAGCTAGACTTGGCAAGGCTGGAGCTGACAGAAAATACAAGAATGGAAGAGAGAGGAGCAAAAGTTTTGGTGAGAGGCACATTTCTTACTTTCATTTTGGTAATGACAGTAGAATTGTATTATCTTATCTACACCTAATTGAAGACAGTCAAGTACATTATGTCTTTGAAATCTGCACTAACACACGCTTACAGGAGATACAGGTGTTTTAAATGGAATGCATTATTCATGGTCCATAAATTCCAAGATGACACCCATGAAATTCTCTCCATATACATTCTCATTGTCTGTGAAATGTTCATTCTAGATACTGTAATAAAATGAGCTGTTTCCACAATTTCACAGCAGGTATTTTGATTTGATGGTAATCACCCTTTCTTTGCAAGTCTCATATTATTGTGCCATGATCTTTTGACAGATAAAAAGCAGGATGTCCATATGTATGTAATTTGCTAATTGAGCATCTCCAGTGAAGGAAAAAATGCTTGTTTTAAAAGTTGATTCTTTTAACCACAGAATTCAGAGTGAAGGTGGCTTGAACATCTAAGTAAATACCAAAGATGTATCAAAGGTAACAAAAAGGGCCTAGGTGTAGTGTGAAGTGTTAATTGTATCTAAAAGAGCAGAAAAGAATAGAGGAAAAAGATAGATATATGGAACTTCCAGTTATCATCATGTTCTTCTTCCTAACACATTTATCAAACTTGAAAAAAATACATGGAAGCCAGAGGAATTCCAGGCAGAGTAAGTACTCCCAGCTGTGCCCTTCAGACAGCTCCTGTTCTATATGCATCATTTATGCAAACACAAAATTAAACCATGGCTTACAAAAGGCAAGTTTATGTCACAACTTACCACCAACCTCCTAAAGGCACAATGAAGGAATGGGGCAGGAAGCAAATGGACAAAAGAGACTAGATGCACTTGATCAGTGTTTGAGGTTAACAGAGAACCCTCGTGGCAAATATGCAGAACTCAGGTGGGCTGAAATTCAAAAAGACCAACAGCCACTGAGGTATGGTACCACAAATGAGTTCTGGCTCCCAGGGCCAAGTAACACAGCAAACTTGAGGAGACCTAACTGAGTAGAAGAATTCACTTACAGAAAGCAAACAAGAGGTGACATCTTGATGTCCCAGGTAGAGTTGGATGGGTCTATCTATCTCCTAAAGTGCCACCAGATTCCTTATCTGGAAAGCTGGATCAGAAATTCCAGAAAGGGCTGTTGGGAGGAGTGTGGGTCATGTTTGGGGGCATGGAATGAAAGAGAAAGCTTGCTCTTGCTCCATCGTCCCTCACCAACCCAGTTCCTAGCCCTCTCTGGTGGCATGTAGGGGATGCTCCTTTACTGCTTCAGGATGGTGGCCACATGCCTCCGCAGAGGCTTTCACTCAAATTAGGAGAGCCCTCCAGTGGGCAGATGTGGCCCAAATGTCCAGAGCTGCTGTCTCATCTGTAGATGGCAGCCCCTCTTGGATATCTGAAATAAAGCGTCTACAGCCATCTCTCACAATCTGCCCTTCTCCAGCAAAGTTGCTCCTTCAAAGACCTGGCACTAAGTCTAGAAAGATGTCCCTACTGCTGCACTTCTCCCCCAATTCCACCTCACCTCCCTGCCTCTGGTCTGGGTCAGGAGTTCACAGACTCCATAGCCACCCTATCTCTCCCCCTGAGTGAGAGCTCCTCAAAGGCAGAGGAAATGTCTTATCAATTCTATGCTCTGGATCCAGAGATGACCAGTGCCCAGGCCAGAGGGGAGGCTTTGTGGATTACAATTACATACATACTATGCACAAACATCAGCTAAGCCAATAGAGAATGAAAGATGGAACGAGACTATCAAGAGTGTGAGCACCAAGCAAAGGCCTGAGCTCCTACAAACAGCACAGAGGGAAATGTCTGTGCAGCACTGTCACCACAACTAGCACCAATGTGCATGCACCTGCAGCTTTCTGTGGGCAGCAGCTGCATGGGACAGGCAGAATGTGGACTGTTCCTGTTTTACAGGCAAGGCCGTGATGGTTTGGGGAAGGAACAGCTACTTGTGTGAGAACACAGCAAAACTGGCCAGAGAGAGGTGTGGTGTGAACACTTTTCTGGGGTGGGGGAGGTACCAGTAGGTGCCTGCTCCCCACAGTTAGGGCACTAACAACAGCCTAAAGTATGATTCCACCGAAGTTCAGCTGCTAAACCAGTGAGTTTACTGGGCTTTCTTATAGAGCAAAAGACAAGGGGTTTGTTATAGTGGCATGACTCAAAGCAGCCACAGCAATGAAAAATCTCATCTGAGCATGGAGAATGACCCAGAGTTGCATAGATGGAGCTTCCTGTCCTTTGACTGTCCACCCTCATTATACTCCATCTCCTCCTGAGACCATGAGACTTCATTGCATTCAGCTGTCCCAGATGTCAGTTGAGGTCCTGGGTGAGGGTCTGATCATCCTCCTCTCCTCCCATGCGGGAACATCAACAGTCCCAATTTCAAGGGTCTCTTATGAGCAATTACGGCTGCTTCTAATAAAAAGGGTAACGGTTGCTTTTGGCAGGAGACCGTGACACACAAGAGATGACCCAGGCCTTTTGGACTCCTCATCAAGGGAATTCCCACCAAGGCACACCACTCCCACAATCAGAAAGAGAACAGCTCAGTTCCTGTTCACAGTCCAGCCAGCAGTGTCAAATGCTACCAAGAACAAGGCATGTGCTCTGAGAGGGGCAGAGAGAAACACTTTTCACTGAATAACAAGAGATTTCCCAGAAGTAGTAATATTTAAAGGTGCAATGGACTACTTCAGAAGAAGGAAGCTCCCTGGCAGCAGAGGTATGCAAGAAGCTTGAAAGCTTCCAGAAGGCTGTATGGGGATTTTAAAATAGACTAGGCAACAAGGCCCCAAAATTCTTCCAGGCTTGTGATGCTCAAATGAAAATGTTGCTTGTGACAATGTGATCTAGAGCAAGCCAGGAAACAGGCTGCGCAGAAGACCTGTATGCCCCTCTTGGTCTTGTCTGATTGCTGAACTCCTACTCATCATATAAGGCCCCACTGGAAAACCCCACCCTATGTAAAGCCTTCCCAGAGGCTGTCTCAAGGTGAACTCCTCTGCTATATGACCCAGCTGCCTTGTGGAGGGTGCTTTTCAGGTAAGATCCCAGGTGGCCAAAACAGTGATACTTAGGTCTGTTTTCTTCTGGCCTTGGAAGTGACTTCACCATTCGAAGGTCCAGTTACTGTGATAATCCCAGGGCTAATGTAGGGGAGGTGTTGGCAGCTCTGGCTGAGGAGAGACAAAGCCGACAATCAGCAGATAACTACCACAGTAGTTAAGGGCAAGCGGGGTTCCGGTTCCAGTGCAACACGCACTAGCAACATCCCCTCATGTCCACCCTTTGGTTTCTTCCATTGAGAATCACAACCAATATTACATCTGCACCTTCCTCCTCACAGCTGTGAGTGCCAGAGTGCTTTGTGACTCCCAGAGCACCAAGCCCCCATCAACTGGAGCATGTGACAAGGTGAAGCTGGAACAAGGATGGCAGAGACAGAGAGCTGCCTTCCTAGCCTGGCTGGGGGGTGGAGCCTGTAGTCTACAGTTCCCTGGCTCCTCAAACAAAGCCCTGGAGTCGTCAAGACCTCATGATTCGGGGTCTCCACTTTGCTTATATGAGGAAGCAGTGTGTGGTCAATCACGCGGGAAACCAAAATCAGAGAGAAGCACGACAAAGGGAGAGGGAAAAGAATATAGCGGATCGAGTAGGTCAAAGTGTTCCCAGAAAATAAAAGCTCCAAACAAGAACCAGCAGAATGGCAAAAAGGCAAACAGACGATCAAAAGCATGAGAACAAAATACAGGCCAGGAAGTCAGTGCCAAAGAATTGATTAGTCAAACATATGAATCTCTCACGCTGAAACAGAAATATCATAGCCTGGCTCCTCACTGTGGAGCCCTCTCCTCATAATGGGAGACATGAAGAGGCCGGGGAATAAAGCAACTTTCATTTTTCCTCCATGAACGCAGAGGGCCAGGCCCCATGAGGACCTCGCCTTGTGCTGGCTTCGAGGGGGAGCGTGGCCCCTGGCCACAGGAGTGGGGTGCGAGTGAATGGGCTGGCACTTGGCTCACTTCACTTGAAAGCTTGGAGGCTGCCACAGACTCTGGTCTCGGGCAAGAACAGCGTCCTGGGACTAGGACTTGCAGGTTCAAATGAGGAAAGGTGAGTGTCCTCAGCATCGTGGGGACTTGAGTTCCTTCACGTCTCTTTTCAATGCTCCTTCCTCGCTGCATGGCTGCTGGCTAGCCTGGCAGCCAGCAGTGCTAGAATATATTGCAGACCTCGACCCTCAACAGAGCAGGAGCCAGGCACCTAACAGCTGCCCTGTGGGAGGTCTCCTACCATGTGGTGGCCTTGAAAGGTGTGCTAGCAAGGGTCCAGAGCCAGCTCCTCTGGAACAGACCTGGAGCCAGCAGACATTGGCTTAACTATTAGTGTGACCATTAACAGTAGGTGAGCTTGGCTAAACTCTTGGTTTCCTGAGCTGGAGGATGGGGATAAGGATACAGGTCTATGGGTTGCTGTGAGGATTAAACTGCAACAAGACATGCAAGTGCCTGAAAGTGTGTAATGAAGGGAACCTAAGAAGACCAGCTGCCATATTTTAAAACACATCTGGTGTCCTGGACATTAGAGCATGAGTTTCATAACTGTAGCACTTCTTTGAACGGATGCAGGAATGTGGGTTATTCTAGTTATTACAACTGAAATGCCATTCTGAGATCGTCTTGCCCTGTGGACTCTTTTCCCTGTCATCCTGAGGGGCGGTCCTGGCCAGAGCTCTGAGACGAAGAGTGCAGGGCTAACTTTCCTGTTGATCTAGTTCCTAGTGTAGCCAGGTCTTCATGTCTACCTGTCATGGTTTGATCCAGGTGTCCCCCACAAACAAATGTGCTCTGAATGATCAATCCCCAGCTGATGGCAGTTTGGGTTTTACAACCTCGCTGGAGTTATGTTGTTGGAGGCGGGCTTATGGGGGTTATAAGCCAGCTTCCCCTTGTCAGTGTTTGGCACACCTTCCTGCCACTGTTTGCAGTGCTGTGGTGGAGGTGATGTTCACCCCTCTGCTCATGCCATCGTTTTCCCTGCCATAATGGAGTCTCCCCTCGAGTCTATAAGCCAAATAAACCCATTCCTCCACAAGCACCTTTTTACTTGGGTTTTTTCTGTGCAGCAACTAGAAAGCTGACTATAACACTACCCCATGTCCACAGGGAGAATCAACACAGAAAGCTTCGGAGTTAAGGATTCAAGTTGGAAGCTCAAACTTAACATTGACTCACTGTGGTAAAGGTGCACTTCTATGTTCACTATAAGCACTGTTTGCATGTTCCTGGGAATTTTAAGTAGGAAACATTTCTAGTGTGTGTGCGCGCGTGCAAATGCAGGCTCATGTGTGCCAGTGTGTCTGTGCAAGTCAGAAGACAACCTCAAGTGTTGGTCCTTGCTATCCACTTTGTTATGAGGCAAAATTTCTCTGTTTCAGTTTAGCCTTGCCCAACATCTGCCTGCAAAGTTGTTGGTCACCAGATGAGCTCAAAAGGAAAGAATTTTTATATGAAGAAACAGAATCTTCAGGGCTGGAGAGATGGCTCAGCCATCAAGGTGTTTACCTGCAAAGCCTAACAACTTGAGTTCAATTCCCCAGTACCCACATAAAGCTAGATGCACAAAGTGGCACATGCACCTGGAGTTCATTTGCAGCAGCTGGAGGCCCTGGCATGCACCCATTCTCTCTTCTCTTTATCTCTGCTTGCAAATAATAAATATTAGGAAAAAAACATCTCCTTTCTCTAGCCCAAGAGTCACTGAGGAGGTTGGCAAGATAGGTTGTATGTGTGACATGATAGTCCAGCATGTCAGGGACAGGGTTTCTGTTTGGGTCCTGGTCCCAGCATTGTCAGACCCTGAATAGTGCAGGGAGGACATCTGTGCGGAAGGATGGCAGGGATAGGAGGGTACCTGAGCTGGCCAGCAACCTGCCTAGCATATCGAGTGCGGGAAGGACATAGGAGTGTTGGGGTAACAACTGGCATGGAATGTGGGAACTCAGGGTGGGATCTGCAGGGCTCAATGAGGAGAGAGGCAGTAGCAGTGGCCCACTGCTGAGGTACCAGTGTCTGAGGTGGAAGGTCACCGTGTGAGGCATACCTAGTGGAGGTCCAGCCCTGCATGTCAGTGTCCAAGGAGGGTAAGGAAGGCTTCTGGGTGGGGAAGGAGGCAGACGCAGCAAGAGGAAGGAAGCTCTATACAAATATGAAAGTCTATCAGAAAATAAGGCCCAAGCTTTTTACTTCTGTGGAATGTAGTCACAAGTCTGTAAGGAGAAAAAACTGGAATGATTCCTGTGATGGATTAGATCTGGAAGACAAGGCTTTCTGAGTGTGTAGACAGAAGTGGAAATGTGAAGTGTCTGCAGTGGTTGGGTCTGTGCGTGACATTCCCTGTCCTTGCCTGCTGAAAGGCCTGACATCAGCAATCCCAAGAAGCAGGGCACACACTTTTGATTTTGGGGGACTGGATCTCATATAGCCCAAGTTGCCTTTGAACCTCTGATCCTTCTGCTTCCCAAGTGCTGGGATTACAGTAGTAATCCTGGCTTCTAGATACCACCCCCAGGAAAAGGAGCCCTGACTCCTTGATGAAGGGCTGGCTCTAGCTCTGGGCCAGGAATTGCACACGATGAACCTGAGGCATCCTGGTGTTGGAATAATCATCAGTCAGAAGTCAGATAATCTAGAGAGACAGTGGATAACAGCTGGTCTGGACTCTTCAAACAATGCCAATGTCATGAGATACCAAGAGAAAATTAAAAAAAAGGCTAACTGGAATTGTTCTAGACTAAAGGATGCTAGAGACACAAAAAACAAATACAGTATGTGATCCTTGATTTGAGCACAGGGTTAGTTTTTTAAAAGGTTGTAATGAGAGAAGTTTAAAGCCAACTGGGAGAACTGAATATAGATTGCAGATCACCTATTTACATTAAATCAATATTATAATTCTTGATAATAAAATGGGTTTGTGATTGTAGTAGAGTGTCTTAGAGATGCAGGCTGGAATGTTTAGGAGTCAAGCATCATGCATGATTCCTGCAACTTACTTTCAGCTGGCTCAACAAAATGTGAAATAGAAAAAACAAACAAACAGAAATAAAACAAAAGGTTTAGTGTGTACAAATTTAGGGAAACAATGCAAAACATTAATTACCAAAGGGCTTAGATGAAGGGTAAATGGTGTGCACTGTGCTGCTTTTTCAACCTTTCCATAGCTTTGAATTTTAAGGTTAACACCTAAACGAAAAAGGAAATACCATTTATTTTTATCTCCTCTCCCTTCCTCCTCCCCAGGTAGCCCAGACTGAACTGGAAATCACTCTGTAGCCTAGGCTGAGTGCTGGGATTAAAAGTGTGTGCCACCACACTTGGCCTGTTTTTTTTATTTTTCAAGAGATGTTTACTATTATCATTTAAGAGTAAAGTAAAATATCTGGATTTGTTGTGAAGCCAAGAAAATAAGAAAAGAAAAGAAAAGGAAGGAAGGAAGGAAGGATAATGGAAAAGGAAAAAGAGATGGGTAAACAAACATGACAAAACATGATGGTGGCTGAAGTTCTGTGACAGGCACATGCGGTGTGTACTCTGTGCTTTTATATTAAAGGAAAAAAAAGTCCCAGTCCAGAAATTCATAAGAAGGTAAATATGGAAAACATATGAAAAGCTTGCATGAATAAGAACATTAAAATACAAAACTAATGAAAGCCACCAAGAAGGCAGCAGATAAATGGACAAAGAGCAGTATTCTCAGCAGAAAAACAAATGCCTACCTAACAGATTTGAGAAAAAAGTTGAAGGCTACTAGTAATAAAATATGAAAATTAAAACAGAACTCAATTCCTTTTTTACCTATTAAATAAACAAAGATAAAACCCAAAATCTCCTAGTTGTAGCCCAGATGGCCAGAAATGGAATGTTGAAAAGAATAAACAATAATCATAAAGCATTTATGCAAAGTAATTTGGCAAATGTGTCAAGAACTTTAAAGATATGCATATCCTTTAATCTAGCATTGGAATTGATGGGAGTTTACTTTAAGGGAAAACTCTAAAATGTCAATGAGTCTTCAAGTTTAAAATTACTCATATCAAAACAGCAACAAAGAAAATTTAAATTTTTCTCACGGGGAGGAACAGGTAAGTAAATTAAGCAAAGGAATGCTATAAGCATTTACAACTGATTATTTATAGATTTCTTGGCACATGGAAAATCAACAATGATAAAGATTATATGAAAAAAGAATAGAAATATTGTCTCGATCATATGAGCTTTAATTATGTAAAAAGGCAAAGAAATGCGCCAAAATTTAATGTTGGTTGTCTTTGGGAGGTGAGAATGAGTGATCTTTTATTCTCTCCATTAATGCTTTTCTGCCTTTCTCAAATATCTTACAATGAAAATGTATTACTTTTATCATCAGAATAAAGCCCAAAACACATTATTATTTTTAGATGCTGTCTCAACTTGGTCCTTTGCCCTGGTATAAATTTTTATGATTGCTCCTGTCATTACGACAAGAAGAGAGACTTCATAAGTGACTGGGTAGCCCTGAGTGGTATTAGGGATTCACCTACGTGGGATGGGTTTTAACTAGCACAAAGGACCTTGTAAGTAGGAACATTCAAAGACAATTAGTTGGTAACAATATTATAAATAGAAAAGGAGCCAAATAAATGTTTCCTGGATATCATTAATTTAGTTGTAAAATAGATTCAGAGTTACTGTGATAACCCCACATAAAGAAGGCACTCATTATAAAGACAGCCATGTGTTCAACAAGAAAATGTAGATGCAGAGACGGCGCTGCTGTACATAACCAAGATATTCCCACGGAGACAGCAGTTCTCAAAATATCACCCTTAAAAACAAAAGCTTCAGCTAGGAAAACAATCCCACTGCAAAGCTAATTGAGTTGATCCTGCCTACCTGTCCCTGCATCCAGAATCCAGCTCTTATCTGCATGAGCACATTACCCAGTATAGGCCACTTCTGAGAAATTTTATACTTATAAAGTGGACATAACGATTTATGTCATAAGAACATGAACTGCCTAGGAGCACAGAGAAGGTGGAGAGATGCAGCTGTGGCAATGTCCTGAGCACAGGGCCTAGCACATCCCATGGATTTCACCCCAAAAGAAGCCTGCCAACTTGCTTTTAAGACCAGAGGGAATGTGTTACATACACACCTCTCTCTTTGACTCCTCCTGTCTGTTTCCCCAAATGGAAGCTCCTTAAGGACAGGGGTCACCTGCTTATATTACTGTCATGGTTTGATCCAGGTATCCCCCACAAACAAATGAATGTGTTCTGGGTAATCGATCCTCAGCTGATGGCAGTTTGGATTTTACAACCTCGATGGAGCTGTGTTGTTGGGGGAGGGCTTATGGAGATTATAAACCAGCTTCCCCTCGCCAGTGTTTGGCACACCTTCCTGCCACTGTTTGCAGTGCTGTGGTGGAGGTGACATCCACCCCTCTGTTCATGCCATCATTTTCCCTGCCAGGATGGAGTCTCCCCTTAAATCTATAAGCCTAATAAACCCATTTCTCCACCAAGCCGCTTTTGTTTGGGTTCTTTCTGCACAGCAATTAGGAAGTTGACCGAAACAATTACCTTCATCCCCTCCTATTCCCTGAACCAATCCATGGTCATGTGGCTTAACTGTGGTCAGTGGCACAGGAAGAGAAGTCATCAGGAGAGATACCAGAAGAGAAGAAAACTGTGTGACGGTGTGATGCCCACAGGTGACAGCCTCACCAAGACCCAGTGGCCTGGCTGACAGGCTGAGCTGGAAGACAGAGAAGGAAAGAACAGGGTTCCTGATATCATTATTGTGGGGCTCATTTAGCCAAGAACTGATCTACCTACCTATACCCATCCCATGAGATGCTACAGCCCACAGATTGTAGCCACATTTCTATTTCCTGTAGCCAAAAACTCCCTGGCACATTACTCTGTCCTTTCATCATTTAATAAAACTTATCTGAATAAATGAAGTGGTTGATGTAGACTGTTAAGAAAAAAAAATTTACTACTAGAGTAGGTTTCATATAATTTCTATGAGAACAGTTCAAGTTCTCTTCTTTCCCCCACCTTTTATCCTAAGAACTGCATTAGAATAAAGAAAATGCAAATGAAGTTTTCCTATTCTGGGCACTGCAGGACTGTGCTGCTCCAGGCTGTAGGTATAAACCCAGAACTTTGTCCCACCCGACTGAGGCCACCAGCAAAGATAGCCCTAGCCAATGCTGGTCCACTGGCCTTTTGAGGACAGTGCATTGCAAGTTTGAATTAATTTTACAAATATCTCAAGAATAGAAAGATAAACCTTCTACTGGCTATCAGGCTTCCCAGAATATTGACAGGAAAGTTTGCAAATGCATATGGAGCATTCAGTTTTCAAATAATCCCATGGGAAGCAGCCTAGTGGACTAAGGAGCTCTGAAGTCAGACTTGAATGTGAACTCAGGCTTTGTTATCCCTACTGTTATACCTGTGGGACAGTCATTTACCCTGTCCAAATCTCAACTTCCCTGTAAATCAGGGCTGGAGAGAAGGCCCCCGTGGTTAAGAGCACTTCCTGTGCAAGCATGGGGGCCTGAAAAGAGACTACTCGAGTTGGATCTGTGGGACCCACATAAATAGCTGGGTATAACAATACATGTCTATAATCCTAATCCCATGGGGAGCAGAGACAGGAGAATCACCAGGGCTTGTGAAAAATGGCAAACTTCAGGATCAGTAAGTAACAATTGTTCTAGTAAGAATGGGTGGAAGAGTGATGGAGTGAGACACCCAACATTCCTGTTTGGTCATCACATGTAAGTACACCCTGTCGCCGGGGAGTGGACAGGGTGCCACATGGGCACATGCACCCCACATTATACACACACACATGCAACCCCCTCCAAAAAAAACCCCAAAGGTTTCTTTTTTTTTTTTTTGCATGTGATGTATATGCACATGCATGTTCATATGTATGTGGTGCATGTTGGGGTGCAGTGTATGTGTGTGTGGAGGCCATAGGTTTTTCATCAAGTGTCTTTCTCAATCCCTCTCCACCTATTTATTGAGAGAGGGTCTCCCTATGAATCCAGAGATCACTGATTCATCTGGTATAGCTAGCCAGTGTGCTCCAGAGATCCACCTGCCTCCTGCATGCTGGGATTGTATATGTGCCACCACTCCCAGAATTTACATGGATATTGGGGATCTGGACTCAGGTCATGAGACTGTGTGCTAAATGCATTATCAACTGAGCCATTTCCCAGCCCCAAAGGTTGCTTTATGTGTGTGTGTTTAAATAAGAGAGATACTCACATGGTTCTTTAGTGTGTGGTCTTTAAATTTCATGACCTCCTAAAGAACAATCTTTCCTCCTGGCAAAAATCTGGCTCCTCCACTGAGTGTGGTGACATGTGTCTGTTATGCCAGTACTCAGAAGACTGAGGCAGGAAGATCATGAGTTCAAGGCCAGCCTGGGCTATACAGCAAGTTCCAGGCCACCTTGAGCTACATTAACAAGATCCTATCTCAAACAAAAATTAAAAAAAAAAAACAAAAACCTAAACAAGCCAGGCATGGTGTCCCATTCCTTTAATCTCAGCACTTGAGAGGCAAAGGTAGGAGGACTGCTGTGAGTTTGAGGCTGGCCTGGGAATACATTGTGAATTCTAGGTCAGCCTAGAAGCCTAGGTTAGAATGAGGTCCTACCTCAAAAAACAAAACAAAACAAAAAAAAAACCCAAATAAACAGAAACAAGAAATATGGCTCCTCTGTGTCATCAAAGGCTAGTAGGCCTCTTCCCTGGGAGACAACATGGCCCAGTGAAAAGAACATCTACTTAGGATTCATCAGGCTGGGAGCTCGGCTCAACTATACATGCACAGGCTACATAGGTTCACTCTGAATCTCTGTGCTTCCATTTCTTCCTCTGTAACAGACCTCCTGCTATTGGTTTACAAATGTACTAGTAGAATGAATGACAGGGACCATGGTAAGTGTCTAGTACTGTGCCTGGAACAATATAAATATACATGGGTGCCCTTCCAATTCTCTTTGCATCAGTTCTCCCCAACTCCATTGAGGTTAAAGTGAGAAGTTCTCACCACACAAAGAACAGGGCCCTCATGGCAGGAGGGCACAGGAATGGTACAGTTGGTTTTAAAAAGATGACTAAATTGCCCAACAATGGCAAACACGCATAACAAACCTATCCCACAAGTGTCTTCTTTGGTTTCAAGGCCCTGCTGAGCCTGCATCCTGCTACCCTCTTCAACAGGGGGGTCTGCCTTGCTCACTCACACAGGGAAAATTGGCGGCGCCCTCTTTCCCACCCATAGCTGCTGTGTATGCCCTCTGCCCGAAGATGGCAATGTCACAAGAGCAAGGGAGCTACACAATGCCCAGAGATTTATGAAAATACGCATGTGAAAAAGGGAGCGCTGTGCGGAGAGTGGTCGTGTGGGCAGGCCTGGTACACGGGAGCAATTAGAGCCAGTTTGCAACAACTCAGTGCTGTTCTATTCAATTGCTTAAAGAATTGCCATGGCAACAGCAGCCACACATAGTAAAGTGGCAGCAAGATGGAGCAAACACTTGAAAAAGACTCTCTCTCATTTACCCTCCTCCCTTCCCCAAAATGAATAAAGGGCCATTTTGTTTCTCTGAAATGGTCTTCAATCAATGTCCACACTTTGCACCAAAGTGGGTGACCAATGCCCATCTTTATTTTTGTCTTCCTCCTCTTTTTTTTTTTTTGTTTTAATAATGATAATAGCAGCCTGACTATCTTTTAATGAGTTCCTACTACGTCCTGGGCCCAGGGCTGGCTAAAATGTCACTTAATGATTCCATCAGCTGACATGTACTGAGTGCATACTATGTCTGTTCTGGGGATACTGGATCTATGCTGGACACCATCCCTGATGACTAGAGAGATAGAGTCATAGCAAATCTGTGTGACAGAGGCAGCATCAGAGCAGTCTTGAACTAATATCTCACGAGGCCCACAATGTGCTGGGAACACTGATGTAGTCTAGTGGAGGAAAGAAACTCTGAGGCAGAATATTCATGCAAGGCCCAGGGCAGCAGACCAGACTAAACCAGACCTCAGGAAAGGTGAGCATGGTAGGCTCATCATTCAGAGGATGCTGGCTGTTAGCTATGTGGCCTTGCATGTGAAGGCAGGAAGCACCTCTCATGCTAAGCCCCAGCTTCACCCACTGTGCTCTGTGGAGCATAGCACATGCTTCCTCCTGTTGAGGAATCCTTACACAACAAGACCATGGAAGGGGGTGATTCTTATTCCATGACTAGACTAACAAGTAACAGAAGTACAGATCAAAACTCAAGTCACTATGATTCAAACACATGTAGTGTTTGTTAAGCTACAGTTTTGGACTGATGGGTCACAGTTAAAAGTTCACAGTGTATTTTTGGCATAGAAGAGTTGAAATTGACAGCCCCTTGCAAACATAAGATTAACCCATTTCTCCTGAAAAGGAGAACTAGTAAAAGCTTGAGTGGCTGCTAGTTGAAGAGCTCCAAGCAAGGGGCTCTGCTCCTCCCTCTCTTTCCACTGGGAAACAGAAACTTGATCCCAGGGGAAGACTGTGTATGCCATAAAATGAATGTCACAGTGGATAGCCTTAGGTCGGAAGTTTGAGCTCCTCTAACCATAGAACAGCCATTTGTGCTTGCAAAAGCAGCATGGCAAAAGATGATAAGCAGAGGATACAGTGGTGAAAAAAGAATGAAGGTTCTCATAGCAACACGGGATGAAAGATAAGCATAAACCAGGTGCTGCTTTCACACTGGGTGAGAGTTCTCCTAAGGGCTACACTTGGGGATATGTTGCTCTTTCCTGAAGGAAGCTACTTGTGTGGGCCTTCACATGGGGCCTCTGGGATACTAAGAATACAGCTTGATATGTCACATACAGTAGGCACTCAGTAAGTAGTCTTTGAATAAATAAATGAACCAATTCCTCAACTTTAAATACAATAAGAGGATCCCAAACTATCTTTAAATGTTGTCTGTAGGATTACTGCAGGGATAAAAGCTCCAAGTAGATCTAGAAACAAAGGCAGCAGTGAGTGATAACAAACATAGACGAGGTGTGACCTGTCTACAGTATTTGGAGGTAATCAAACGGAACCAAAACTGTGAAAAATATACCATTTGATAAACCAAACACCTTTAAGTGCAGAGCTTGCAGAGTCTGGCTCACAGGAGAAGGACATGAGTCAATGTCACACTTGCCTGAGCAGCAGAGCCAAGAACTGAAGCCAGGCAGGCCTTCCACGTACCATACTTATCTCTCAGACAAGCAGCAAGGCCACTGGGCTGGTGGGCAGTGCTGTTCAAAAGAGCTCAATGCTAGTTTGTAGGGGCAAACTTACCAAACTCACCCTTGTGAGGAGGAAGCAGGAAGACACCACAGGAGGAACACAGCTTTGGGAAGGCATCTGTAGAAGCCGTGTTGGTCATGGAAACTCCGTAAGAGTTTCCTCAATCACCTATATACACGTGCAGACAAACACCACTATCCAGGGAAGAGAGAAGATAGTTTTCACAGTACACTTTTGACCACTGATTCACTGGACAGTAACTGTATGAGCCACAAGGCACAAGAATTTAAGAATATGTGCCAAAAGACAGGCTGGATAGGACACCCCTTTCTCCCAAGTACACAATCCTCCAGCATAGGTCAGAGAACACTAAGCCACCCACTACTGTTACCACCATTCTTTATTCAACCACTCTCCTCAAATCACTGACCCCTGACACCCTCTGGCCCAACCACTGCCCAACATGTGCATGCATGTGTGCATACATACATACACAGCAAGATGTTACAGGGAAAACTGAAGCCATCAGATGGGAATTCCCTCCAGCAGCTCTTGCCTTTGCTTAAATGGCCTGGTGACTGGACTCTTATCCTTCCAACACTTGAATGAGGGCATAACCTCAGCCTCAAGAACCCAGATTCTGTCCCAGGACACAGGTTCCAGCAAATACCTTTAGCTACTCTAGCTCCTCCTCTTCAACATTTCCATGCACTCAAGTCTCTTCTAATGTCACCACGCTGAGCAAACATTAAGAGTCTCTAAGTCTCACCTCACTCCCACTGCCTGAGTCTGAGCTTCTCTACCTCCTAGCAGCTATCCCCAGGGGTTGTCTAGACTGGCCCACCACCACTGATCCACTGAAACTGTTCTCCTCCAGGATCCCCTACATCTTCCAGAGGCTAAACCTCACAGGGAAACTTCTAGTTGACTTGTCTTCAGTGGGTGGGCTCAATGGCTGTTTATTAAGTACTCTCATCCCAGGGCTGAGGTGCTTTTCTAGGTTTGTAATCACCTTTCTGGATGTAGCTCCCTTGCAAACTCCTTTCTTTCTTTTCTTTTCTTTCTTTCTTTCTTTCTTTCTTTCTTTCTTTCTTTCTTTCTTTCTTTCTTTCTTTCTTTCTTTCTTTCTCTCTCTCTCTCTCTCTCTCTCTCTCTCTCTCTCTCTTTCTTTCATTTTTAAAACTCCTCTTTCTTAGGTAGAGATGTTCTCTGTATGCTCCTTCTCTCTCTCTCTCTCTCTCTCTCTCTCTCTCTCTCTCTTTCTTTCTCTCTCCCTTTTTTTTGTTTGTTTCATTTTTCAAGGTAGGTTCTCACTTTAGCCCAGGCTGACTTGGAATTTACTCTGTAGTCTCAGGTTGGCCTCAAACTCAGGGCAATCCTCCTCCCTCTGCCTCCCAAGTGCTGGAATTAAAGGAGTGCACCACCACGCCCAACTCTTTTATTTGTTTGTTTTTTGTTTTTTAAAGAGAAGTAAGCCTTTATTTCCATGGTTTCCAAATAAAGCTGGCTTTTTGGCATCTGGTGATTAGTCAAGGAGACTGACTCTTCCTTGGCTTCCACCTTGGCTGGGGCTGCAGTGGTAGTGGGAGCAGCAATGGTGGCAGTGGCTATAGGCAGATGTATCAGCCAAGAAGGCCTTGACCTCAGCAAGTGGGAAGGTGTACTCAGTCTCCACAGACAAAGCCAGGACTCGCTTGTACCCACTGATGACAGAATGAGGCACTGAGGCAACAGCTGGGTAACTGATCTGCAAAAACTGGCAACACTGCGGACACCCTCCAGAAAGTGAGAATGCAGGGAATCCTTGGTGATGTCAAGTACTTCCAGGTTGTAGATGCTGCCATTGTCAAACACCTGCTGGATGATCAGCCCCAAGGAAAAGGGGGAGATGTTGAGCATGTTCAGCAGGGTGGCCTCCCTGGCTCCCACTTTATCTTCAGTCTTGATGAGCTGCATGTCACTCAGAATATCAATGGTGCCCCTGGAGATTTCAGTGGTGCTGCCTAAAGCCTGAAAGAAGGAGGTCTTCTAGGGCCCCAGCCTGGTGTTCTGGGCCAGCAGTGACTTCACCTGGGGTGATGGCACCATCGCTGGTGGCAGCTGGCAGCTTATTGGCCAGCAGCATGTCCCTGATCTCAGTGAGGTCTTCCTTGGTGCACACAAAGCCCACATTCCCCCATATGAGGCAACGGTTTCTCCAGAGCCAGGTTGTTCTCCAGGTGTCCTTGGATGGCCTTGAGCAACATGGTGTTCTTGCTCATCAGCACCACAGCCTTCCTGGAGGGAAGTGCGGATCTGCTGCATCTGCTTGAAGCCCACATCGTCTGCTCCCACAAAGAAGCATTTTGAATAATCATCCAAGATTTGGATCATCTTAAAGAAGTAGTTGAATTTCCAGGTTGCCCTGTCTTCCCTGGGCATCACTGTGGTGCAGTGCGTCAGGGATTGCCACACAGGGTTTAAAGGCAATGTCACTCTAATGAGGATGCCTGTCGAGAGCTCCTTCTCTTTGCTTTATGTCCACTGCCTGGTTAATTACCACCCATATGTTGACATCTCTCAAACCTAAATCTTCTCAGCTCCCCACCTCCCTGACCTCTCACACTCATCCAAAGTTACCAAAGTGACAGCTCCTGGTTATCCACTGACATGTCACCCTCAACACCAATGAACATGATGTTATCTTCCCTCCAAAGTGATTCTTCTTCTCTCACCCAATCACCTGGGTTTTCTGGCTTTGCTTTTCTCTCCTTCCCCATCACTCAATTACCAAGACCTGTGGATTCCACTCCTTCCCATTTACCAAGGACAGCCCTTCCCTCCATCCCTATAACCACTTCCCCAGGCCAGGTCACTATCTTTGCCTTCTAGGTGGTCTCTGCCTCCAAGCTGCTCTCCTAGTCATTTTCTTTTTCACACTACTCCACAGCCTCTTTAATATTTATGTAGCTTCTCTGCTTTGGAGCTGTAACTGTAACTGTCCCATTGGCTGAGGATTCAGTGAAAGCATCTTGTGGTGGTTTATAAGACCATCCCTGACCTGGTTCAAACTTGCCTTCCATTTCATCACTTACCATGCCTCCCTTGGCACTTCCACAAAGTCCCAATTTCTGGTGAGTGCCTCCCATAGGATCTCCCATTGCACATATCTGGAACACTCTTTAATCTCTACTATACTTACCCATTTGCTCATCATTCTCTGTACTTATCTGTTTCAGTGCCTTTCACCAACCCAGTGCTCAATTCTGGTGACTACTGACACTGACATCTAAGAGGGGATATTTGTAGATAATGCATGGAGCAGATGAGAGAACAGATATCTCCTAGAAAGGTGCATGCTAAAGAGAAGCTACCAGAGCAGATGGTGTCAGGATGGGAGAAAAACACCAGACTTAGAACATGAATGAATCAGCTTCCAACCCTGGTTCTGTGACCTGGGATAGATAGCCACTAAGTCTCAGAATCTCAGCTCCTGATCTGTACATCCTTTTCTACTATCTTTCAGGTTGCCATGGGTAATGAATGGCAAGACGTGTGAAAGCACCTGCCATCATGTCTAGTGCCTAACAGTTATTGTAAATGATTTAAAATTAAGTGAAAACGTCTAATTATTCAGAAAGTACATTCTGAGGAACGTGGACATAATGCTGGCTGGAAGGACACAGGACTGCACTCTACCTGCAATAATGAAAGGAAGCTAAAGGCAGGAGTCATGAACTCAGTATCAAAGCCGTTCTCTGCAAAGGACAGGATTCCACCAAGAACATTAAATGAGCAAACTAAGCTTCACCATGTTATTCTCATGTTCCCAGCAAGCAACCAAGACAGTAAGGCCATTCTTTTCTTGGGCAGCTTCTCTAGTTTGCTGTTCTTGGGGAAAACCAATATTGTTTATTTCCCCCAGGACTGGGGGCTGCTTGACCAAAATAGATGAAAAGATAAATAGTTCCCATATATTTGCTGCTACAGCCTGATGGTGAGAAAAAAGCAAACCCTCCCCCCAGGCTCCCAAGCAAGCAGAGTTCCTAGCATCCTAGAAGTCATCCTGGACCACTCCCTGTCCCTGCCCCTCTGCTCCCACATTGTTTCATTGCTAGGTTCTTTTCTTCTCTCCTTTCCCTCCCTTCCTTCCTCCTTTCTTCCCTCTTTTGAGTCAGGGTCTTACTATGCACCCCAGTCAGGCTGGAACTAGCCTACCACTTTCTCTCTGCAGTCTGTCTGAGGTTTGGCCTCTTGGCTCCATTTCCACTGCCTCGGAGATGTGAGCTCAGGACTTCTTCCTGGGGATGCTAGAGCAGCTTTTCTCCTCACTGGCCTTCACCTTTGTCTTATCTCCTTCCAGACAGCTTTTCTTACACCTCCAGAAATGAGAATGTTCACTGCTTTAACCCCTGAAGTAGCTCCATCAATGACAGAGGCAGATTCAAGCTCTCAGTGATGTATCCAAGGAATTTTTTAAAGTTTATTTTTAAAAAATATTTTATTTATTCATTTTCAAGCAGAGAGAGAGAGAGAGAGAGAGAGAGAGAGAGAGAGAGAGAGAGAGAGAGAGAGAGAGAACGCACCATGGCCACCGCCTTGTGGGTCTGGTTTATGTGGGTATTGGGGAATTGAACCAAGGGCCTTCGGCACTGGAGGCAAGTGCCTTAACCGCCGAGCCATCTCTCCAGCCCTCAAGGAATTCTTATTGTCATCTTTCAGAGACACACCTGTCACAGGCCAGAAGGACACCCTAGTTTTTTATTTTCCTTTTGAGGCAGGGTCTCACTCTAGCCCAGGCTGATCTGGAACCAACTCTTGTAGCCCCAGACTGGCCTTGAACTCATAGTCATCCTCCTACCTCTTGAGTGCTGGGATTGCTCACCTTGGATTTTTTTTTTTAAGTTTGCACATGCTGTTCCTTCTATTCAAGAAACTTTGGTTTTGATTTTTGAGGTATGGTCTTAGTCTAGCTTAGGCTGACCTGGAATTCACTATGGAGTCTCAGGCTGGCCTCAAACTCATGATGATTCTCCTACCTCTGACTCCTGAACTTTGGGATTAAAGGCATGTGCCACCACACCCAGCTAGGAACATTTTTTTCAAAGACCCATTTCAACTGACCAGCTCCTCTTCTGGGGAGCTGCTCTTGGCCTGTCTGGACAAAATGAATCACATCCTCCTGTTTCACTCTTGGCGCCAGCACATTCTACCACTAAAGTCTTCTTAGAGAAAATTACAAACTGGTTTTCATGTTTGTCTTCCTTTTGAGTACCTGTGTTCTGCTGTCAAATAACAGTGAACCAATATAATATCATTTAAATGAATAATAACACAATAATGAATGCATAACTCTTATCTTTGGCTCTAATGCTCTAGCTGGGTGATGTGAGCTCCTAAATGGGAGCACTACTGGGGACAAAGAGCAGATACACTATTTAAGGTAAATTATGAGGGAGGTGCTTTGTACAGCAAAATCTGTGTGAGCTTGGCCCCTTCCTTCCCCCATAATGGTGGTACTTTATACCCAGCACTCTGTGGGCGCTTACCAAATGTTGACTAATAACAACAATAGACTTTTTGTATTTATAGGATAACATTGTAAACATTTCATCACTTCCCTCTTGCTGAAAAATTCTAAGTTTAACAACATCTGCCCAATAAAACAAACCAAAATTCTGCTACTAAAAAGGGACAAGTTGTATTGAAACACATTTTGGCAAAGTCTATTTAGATAGCCAAAAGGATGGAAAAAATGGAAATTTTGCACACTGCAAAAAAGAAAAAGAAACGAGTTCTCAATGCAGAAACAACTTAGAAAGAAGATGGAAGAGAGGCCAAATGCAGCCTAAGGTTTTGCAGCACATGACATCCTAGCTTATGGCATCTTGAAGTCTGAAGCTTAAGTCACATTCCATCCTCCCCATCACATATGCTCATATAACAGGAAACACAGGGATCTGCAGCCACTGTACTGTTCTAGGGATTTAAATTTGGGGTTAAACTCACAAATTCACAAAAGTCATGAGTTAGGCAGGTATAATAGATTCAGACCTGCTACTTCCTCTTAATAGCTATTTTACTTAGGGAAAAATCTATTCTCATTTTGCTTGGTGTTAACATATAAAACCAGGAGAATATCACTTGTTCTGGTACGTAATACTCTGGAGTTTACCAGAACAGATCAGAGACCAATATATATATGCAATCAAGAGCATGCATGATAGCCTGGAAACCCACAACATGTCTTTGTAGAGAGTCCAGAATTAAAAGAAAAATAAAACTGAACTTAGTAGAGATACAGTTGGTACTTGATGAGTGGATGCCTGGGAATATTTCCGAATTAGAAGACAAATACAAGGACTGAAGATGGTAAGCATCAAGTAAGATAAAGATAAATTCATCATTATAGTGAAATTGCAGCATATAAGGTAAAATCTTAAAGAGGAAATAAGGGTTTAAATCAACAAAAGAGCAACAAATGAATTGATAGAGACTTACCAATAAAAATATGAAAGAAGGCAAGTTTTCAAAGGATAAAAAAAAGCAAAAGTCAATGTGGTTTTATACCCCGATAAACTAGCCTCCGAGGACAGTTTCAGCAAAGGAAGAATTTTAGACAAAGAAAAATAAAAAGAGTTTGCAACTTTCCCTAAGTGAAAATAATTAAGATATAATTCAAGAAGAAAAAAATGAACCCACAGGGAAAGTGGGTAGTGAACACAGATACTTACCAATTATAAAACTAATGACTTTTTATTGTTAGTTTTCTTAAGGTGAAGTTAAAATTATAATAACAGTAAGATTAGTATACAAGAATATTCAACAAGTATAATACACTAAAGTCCTTGGGTTATTTAATAAGAGGATAGAAATACAAAATAAATTAAAAATTATTATATAACCTTCATAATATGGAGGTACATCTTGTCATCTTAGTATGCTGTGCTATACTCCTCTAGAAACCTTCCTAGGAGAGCAAAGTGTCTCTTTCCCCCATTTGGCAGAGGTAGTCTACCTATGACGCTTTACAAATAGCTTTCAAACTAAGCCCCTGCTCTCACCTACTCTACAGAAGGTTTGTTCAGGCTGGTCTCCCACACTCCGCTTGTTCAGTTTCTCATCTGAATTGCTTTTTCCTTTTGTCTTCTTTAGGTTTTTCTATTTGAACTTCAATTTAAAAAAAAATCTCCTATTCTTCCTCTGATTGTCTTATTTATAGAGGATTTGAAAGAATAAGAAGAATTTCCCTTTACCTTTTACCGAAATGCCCCAAAAGTTAACATTTTACCACATTGGCTTTACATCACTTTCTCTTTCTCTCCCTTCCTTCCCCGTACACACTATGCAATTACAAACACTTTATTTATAAGGTATTTTCCAGAACACCTGAGAATATACTACAGACAACATATCCCTTTACTTCTAAATATTTAAGTGCAGTTAATTCTCCTATAATATGTCTTATCACCATACTTGGTGGTACAAAACTCAAAAACTTTATCATTGCGACATTAGAAATAAAACAGAACTCATAAGATGTCAGCTCATGATTGTGGTTAAGAAATATAAATACTGCAATGAATACACCACTTTACCTTGAAGAAGAACCAAGTGGGTGGCAGAAAGGTCACAGCTTGTGAGTGTACGGTGTAATGACAAACGGAGGGTGTAAAACTGTGACACTAGACAGGATGGTTATATCTTACACACATGATGAACTGCGGTAACTGGTACATCTTTGAGGCTGTGTGTGTTTTGTGTATTTCTTGGCTAAGGTGCAGTTTTCTGCATCACCTAGAATGTTTTATGGGTGAAGTCCTGCATAATCAGACAGATCAAATCAAATCAAACTCAAATTATGGACAAATTTCCCTTAGTATGCTGCCTCTATTGAAACAGTCTCATGTCATCAAAATAGGCATTACAGCAAAGGGACTGTATTTTCTAAAGTCAAGAATGTTCGCTTATATAATTTAAGTACAAGATGAGAACCAGGAAATTAACTTCAATACAATAAAAAATAGAATATTTAGACTTCAGAATTCACCAACTTTCCCAAAATATCTTTTCATACCAAAAGAAAATCCTGGCTCCCACACTACATTCAGCTGCCCTGCCTCTCTGTCTCCTTTAATCTGGAATTTCTTTGTTGGAAGACATTAACATTTTGAAGAGTGCAGGCCAGCTATCCTGTGGAATGTCCCTCACTTTGGGTCAAACTTTGTCTTCGTCCCTCCATCTACCACTGTTGCTAAAGCACTGTTAATGACTGAAATCCTCTTGAATGTGATTCAAGAGTGGAGGCAGGGCCTCTGTCTTTTATCATAGTTCCCTTTGAAAAATCAAGTGAAATCTACATCAGGAAACCTAGAAAATGGCAGTTACCTAACTGCCCTTAAAATAAAAGTCCCTTCTTTCAAAAGAATTAGAAACTAAAAGATACCAGAAAATCCATCTGCCATAGAAAGAAACTGGCCTAACATACCCCTAAAAGTATAGAAAGTACACATTCACCACTTCTTTTTAGAGGTCTAGCCACATCTTCTAAGAACTTCAATGTATATTAATCAACAGGAAAAGTAGCTAGTAAGGCTGCGGCCCAGGGCACAACATGAATCAAAGATGCTGTCTTAGATGTGGATAAATAATGCAGAGTGTGGCTTTCCCCACACACAAACAGCAGCCATGCACATACCTGCATCCAGGGCATTTCCTGTTGGAAACCCAGGGTTACAAGCTAATGTGTGAATGAATCATCTCATTTTATCTTCTTTAGTCTTTACTGCAATGTTGAATTATTTCACCTGCAAAAGGAAAAGCCTCTCCTTTCCCTGTCCCCCCACCCAATCCAATGTTAGGGATGAAACCTAGGACAGGTGCACTATCATGAACTGCAGCTCAGCCTGAAAAGCATTCCTATGGAATCAAGTCCTATTTTGGAATTGAAATTCTGCCTCTTATTGGCTGTTTGTTGTCCAGAACACCTAGCTCTATGATAAAAACTTAGCAGGGGTTTGAAATACATTTCAAAAATCACTTTCAAAATGCTTTTACTCATTGTAGTGGTAGATTTTTTTTCCTACTTGGATTTTTATTCTGTAAAAAGAAAATGGCAGGCTGGGCATGGTGAATCACACCTTTTTCCTAGCACTCAGGAGGCTGAGGTAGAAGGATCTCTATAAGCAGGTTGGGGCTACATAGTGAGTTCCAGGTCAGCCTAGATTAAAGTGAGACCCTGCCCCACCACCAAAAATAAATAAAGAAAGAAAAGAAAAGAAGGACAGAAAACAAAAAAGACAAAGTGGCCATGGTGACTCACACCTGTAACCCTAGAATTGGGAAGCTGAAGCAGGAGGGTTGCTGCAAGTTTAAGGCCAGTCTGGGCTATAGTGTGAGACTGTTTCAAAAACAACCAACCAACCTGGGTGTAGCTCTTACCTAAAATCCTAGCACTGATTATAACCCAGAGGCTGAGATAAAACGACAGCTGTGAGTTCAAGGCCAGCCTGTGCTACAGAGTGAGTTCCAGACCAAGTAGGTCTAGAGTGAGACCCTGTCTCAAAAAACCAAAACCAACAAAACACAACCTTAAAAACAAAACATAAGAGAGACTGGCATAGATTCATGCCTTCATTTGCTCACACTCCTTAGCTGTGGAAAAACAGGGCTATGGAGCTTACGGGATGACATGGAGCCACAATGGAGCCTGGATCTCACAGTTGAGAGCTGGCTTGCCATTTGCTGTGCTACTAGTGGAGGTCAGAGAGACAGACTTTTTAGTGAGTAGAGTCTGGAGGCTTGTAATTTCTTGTGTGTACCTGTATTGTGGGGTGTCTTAAGAGCTGGAAATTAGTATAAAGACTCAACCAATATTATCTCACTATTACAGTAGAGGGCTTGAGGCTGCACTATGGAAGGGATGATCCCAGCATCCTTGAGACTGCTCAGAGCTGCAGGAAGCAATTTACTTGTCCAAAAGCAACTCGCATTCTTTCTTCCCTGAAAATCCATTAAGTAAAGGATGAGGCCTGTAGATTATAGATCCTGTATTTGCCCTATCATGTTCATAGTCAACCACAAAATTACAAAACTCAACATCTTTGTGTTAAGGTAACCTTTTGGAATTCTTATAGGTTCTTTATAAAGTAGTAGGATCTCTGAGCTAGGATTTAAGCCTAATATTACAAAGATAGCATTTGAAAATTGGTATTTCATCTATTTTGTGGGCCATTGGGGGAGGGCCTTGAGGTTATTTTAGCCTGGACCCACTTCCTGCTCTCTTTCTGATTCCTTACTACAAACCGTTTCCACCTCCAAGCCTTTTCATCATGATGTGTCCCCTCAAACTATAAGCCACAACAAATCATTCTTCCCTCTAAAATTGTCAGGTATTTGGTAACAGCAATGAGAAAAATAACAAACACAACTAGGAATGCCAAGTCACCATCTGGACACATTGAATGATCAGCACTAGGTTAAGAACCAAGACAAGAGTTCATGCTTCCACACTCAGCTTTGGAAACCATTACCACATGGATGGGGAGCAGCCTGGGACAGCAGAAAGACTGGAGGGCTAGAGACAGACAGGCTGGTTCTGGTCTGGCTTTCACTTGGGCACTCTCTCCAGCCCCTTCCTCTGTTGCTTTTTCTGACAACATTCTGCCTTCATCTTTATCTACTACCTGTGTTTTCCTGGAATAGATGAGATTTGAGGGCTAGAATTCATTGTTTTATTTTTTTTGGGGGGGGGGGAAGGGATGGGGCCTTGCTTTGTACCCAGACTGGCCTTGAACTCCTGGGCTCAAGGGATTTTTCAGCTTTAGTCTGAACTCCTGGGCTCAAGAAATCCTTGGGCTTCACTCTGTAACAGCTGGGACTAGAGGTGCTTGTTACTCACTTAGTTTGGGGACTTTTATTTTGTTCACTGTTGGCACCTCCAAGCCTCAAGAAGAGATTGTGTAAAGGAAAACATTTTCTCATGGTTGTTGAACAAAGTGATCTCAACTCCCCCTGCTTTAAGTTTCTTATCTAACATATCAGGGATAACATGTTAATATTTACTCAAGAAAATATAAATGAAGGGCAAGGAGTAGGAACCCGTAAACATCAGGTTTCTTTCCTCCTCATACTGCTTTTATGTAACACTCATTCTCAAAGGATAACACCAGTCACCTCAGGATAAAAGCTCCCCTTCAGAGACTAAATGATGACCTTTTAAGCTGGTGGCTGACTTGTTCAGGACAACCTCAAACCCTAGAGGCCATTGTTAACGTGAAGATGAGAGTGAAAATGCAGCACAGTAGGAAAATGGACAAAGAAAGTCTCAGGCAACTGGTGTATGAATAATGCCAGTGAGCTGTGACTGATGGGAACAGGGCTGAGAGGAGGCCTGCCAGGTCACATCACTAACAGGGACCAGCAAACCAAACATAAATAATCTCCAGCTAAAGGCTTTCCAAAAATCCTGCCACGCCTCCATGGAATGTGACTGCTTGTGAATTGGGCATTTCTGGATAAAAAGCTTGTTGTACAGGGCAGGGAAGGCAGACAGGAGACATGGACTTTAAGTCTGTCATTGCACTTAATTCTTAAAACAATTTTTTGAGGGTGGCATTTTTATCCCTACTTAGTAAATGAAAATCCTGTAGTTCATGGAGGGAGGAAGGAATGTAGAGAGGGAGAAAGGGATACTGGATGCTTCACAGCCTTTAAATGCAGCTCTCCTGGAACCACAACTTTCTTTAGTTTGTACCAAACTGATTCCCACAATACACAGTACTTCTCCAATATCAGGATGTTCAATTATATGTTTTATCAGCTTTTCTCCACAATTCAGTTTCCAGGAAGAGACCTTAAGAAATTAAACAACTGCTAGCTAATCATTCGTTAGGCAGTAAGACATCAGCAAATTCATCAAATTTAGGGGTAGTTAATCAATATAGATTTCTGACATTCTAGTTTGATCCAGGCTAAGTCCTACAAAGTTTTAAATACTTTATTCTTGTTTTCTTACAAGATAGGAACCAGTCAAACATATGCTAAGAAAGCCCCATGAAGGTATCCCTAAAATAAAGATGCTTTATAGTTGAGGAATAGGGTTCAGGAAGGTACGTTGAGTTGCCTCGAGTCACGTGGCTTAGAAGAGTAAGAATTCAGGCTGACATCAAGTCTGACAACCTAAGGGGTTTTACTATTTGTCAGGAGGAAATGTAGTTCTCTAAATAGCCATGCTATCTGGGATCTAGGCATACTAGTTAGATGCTACTTGTCCTCAGACTTGTTCCCTGGTCTGGTCTGTGCAGACAGGAGACTGACTTCTGCATAAAGAACTCCGGGACTCCAGATCAGCTGGCTACCTACCTGGTTTGGCCCAGGAAAGAGGGAGGAGGAAGAAAAGTAAGCTCTGGTGTGGTTTCTCCACTCCCTTGCTGCCTGTGTGGGTGGGCCACCCAGCAATGACTCAAGCAACCATGGTGCATCTGCTCAGCACTCCCAGCACTATGCCAGGTCCCCTCCAAGGCCCCTTGCCGCTGTATGTGTTACTTCCTTCCTTTGCTCCTGTGGGCTATCTCCAATGCACCATACCTCAGTCCAGGTCAGCTCACCCACTAGGAGTCTTAGCTCCTCTATCCCATGTTTAGCCATTTCCTTGCATTGTTTACCTTTTCTGTTATCCTCGGTAGACCCTGACACAGATTAAGTTGCTGGACCAAGGGAACAAGTGGCAGCCTATAGTCCTAAGCTATGACAGCTGAGTGATGGCTGGGATCTGGGTCCCAAGACCACCTGTTGGCCCAAACCTTCTGTCTGCTCAGACAAGAAATGCTTTGGAAACAGAATGTGCTTGTCTTTTCACAGTCACAGGACTGGGGTAAAATGAACACAGCTGGTATCCTAATTCCATGGTCCTAGAGCAGGAAAAATTCACCTTCAACCATTAGCCACAGCAGTGTTTCCAAAACTGCTGTGAGGAGCATTAGCTGCCTGAAATACCAATAGGGATTTGGGGACAGAAAGGGGTTCTGAAAAAAAGCTAAGTTAAAAAATTAATCTTTCATTTATTTATTTTTAAAAAGATATTGATTCATTTATTTGTAGGCAGAGACAGATGACACACACAGAGGGAGAGAGGAAAGGAGAGGAAGAGAGAGAAAGAGAGAGAAAGAGAGAGAAAAAGGGTGCAACAGGGCCCCCAGCCACTGCAAACAAACCCTAGAGGTATGCACCACTTTGTGCATCTGGATTTACATGGGTGCTGGGGAATCAAACTCGAGTAGTTAGGTTTTGAAAGCAAGTGCCTTAACTGCTGAGCCATCTCCCTAGCTTCCATTTATTTATTTTTAATGGCAGGGCTTTAGTAATAAGCATGGTAAAAATATATATATAAACCTTATAGTAGCATATAATGTGAGAATCACAAATTTAATGTGATTAGAAAACCTCTTAACACCTATGGCTCCAATCTTTAAGGAACACTTCTGGAAATGCTAGACTGGTTTTATGGCTAAACTTTTTGTAGCCTTTTCTAGTATTGTCAACTAGGTATACTGTCTTCATCCTTATCCACAGACCTCCCTGTCTGTGCTCTAAACACAGTTCCACTCAGGGCATTGATTATGCGATGTTCATCCTAGACCTTCTGCCTCAGCATGTGCCCCTACTCCTGGGGGCCCCACTCCAGGTTCACCCTTCCCTGAAAGCTGTCCCTCCATTCCCACTCCCTATGGAAGTACTGGGCCCTGTCTTTGAATACCTCCTGTACACTCACTTCAGCAGTCACCTCCTCCTTTGAAGCTCTCTGCTCATTTTCTGCCTCTGTTCCTGTACAGTTGACTGGGTCTTATTTGTTGGTGTGTGCCATTTGGGGTCTAGGGCAGGGCGGACACTTAGGTCCACCAGGGGACCACAGATCTCCAGATTTTCAAATGTTTGTAGTATTTTCTGTTAGCAAATCTAAATAATTGACTTTAAATTCTCAATAAATTAAATAAATTCTATTGTGAAGATGATCCTTACTAAATCAACTTTCTATTAATATCAATGTTGCTGCTTTTATTATGGTGAGAATAACTGACTTAAAAAAAAAAGCTGGGCGTGGTGGCACACGCCTTTAATCCCAACACTCAGGAGGCAGAGGTAGGAGGATTGCCCTGAGTTCAAGGACACCCTGAAACTACATAGTGAATTCCAGGTCAGCCTGGACTAGAGCGAGACCCTACCTTGAAAAACCAAAAACAAACAAACAAACAAACAAACAAACAAACAAAAAACCCGCCTAAAATCAGCTGAAAAACAGCAGTCAAACGTGGGCTAATGCTGCAGTAAGAAGGCTCACCACTAGGTGTCAGCCCAGGAAAAGAGGAGGAAGGGCTGCACTCAAACCCATGTTGTACTCTTTTGTCCAATTATCACTACAAATATCAAATATTTAAGTAACAAAATATTAGGCAATTAAAACTATCTATTAAGGGAATGTTTTTAAAAATATATATAAAATTTTGACATTTCCCCTTTGCAAAATAGTTTATAAATGGTGTTAGTTTAACCTATGTTTGTCAAGAAACATTTGTACAGATTAGAGGAATTGACTCCTAAACAGAAAGCAGCTCAGTTTTCTTCTGAAATGCCCCAAACTATATGTAACATGGACCATATGGTAGTCCCCACTGTGGAGCATGGTCAGGAGAAAGAGCATGGTCCCCAGAATCAGGCAGATGGAGGAGCTGGATCCAGGCTCTGCCACTTCTGAAAAAGTAACATCACCTTTTCTAGCCTCAGCTTCTCATCAATAAAAATGGGCTATACCACTCTCCATATATAGGGGCTGTGAGAATCAACTAGTGGAATATATTATGTGAAGAGCCTAGCACATGAGAAATGCTTGTGATTCCTTTCTTCTCCCCAGGACTTTAAGTCTTAATGTAGGAGCAATGATAATTTCATTCATTCACAAGAAAGCTGTTGAGAACATCCTAGGTACCAGGCTTTGTGCCAGGGACCATGTGTAAACATGACACTCCACTGCCTTCTGCAGCAGTTTTTGAGTGCTCTGTGGAAAGGTGTTATCAGATGAGTGTGATGTTGTCATCTCTGATAGAAAACTAGTGTACATGGATGTCCAAGAGCAGGGAGGGGAAGGCAATCCACCATCTTACCCTCTACTCATCATCAGCACCAAAAGCACCATCCCTCGGCATCTAGTGTGCACCAAGATGCAGGAAAGAATAGCATGTCATGTTCCTCAGACACTCATTGCCCAGTTCTCCATATGAAGTCACAGAGCTCTATCTTAGTTTCCAAATGGTCAGGTGATATCACTGCTTGAAAATGAATCAGAAAGGTTTCCTTTCCAAAATTTTACTGGAAAAGCAAAAGATCCCAAAGTGAAATTTCTATTTGATTTACAAACTGGAAAAAGCAATCATTTCTTTTTTCCACTGATTTCAACAAAGATACATTTAAGATGCTGCAGTGAGTCCAACTTAGTCCAAGGATATGCTTTCGTCTTGTACACATCCACCAGGGTGCACATGATTCCTTCACACATGGTGATCCCCTCCAAACCCCAGTGCCTCTGGTCAGCTACCATGCAGCTGCTGGGCTGTGTCTTTGTTTTACGTTGACACGCTCGTTGTGCGTCAGCGTAGTCTAATATTCTCAGATGAAGCTGTGAGTGATCCAGCTACACCACAACACTCAACTATAACCACCACTCTGTTGTGTAGCAGTCAAGCAGGTGCCAGTCATTCCCTATTAATCCAATGCACATTATATGAACGCTGGGTGGATCTCAACACGGCCCTATCCTAAAGGAGCAGTGTGAAGAAGGAGCCAAGATTATTAAATGAGAATAAGTTAAAGCCTAGAATTCCTCAAAGATAATCATGATACTAGCTGTGCTTTCTTTTTCAAGTATTTAGAACATATGGGAATTTTATTTTCCTCATATCCAGTAATTCTCTCTGAAATCATTCGGCTGAGCTTCAATGGAGTTGGAGCACATTTCCTGCCAGTTTTCATCTTCTCTTACTTAGGGACCTACATTTTAGTTGGGCGGAATACTTCTAGAATAATGGTTCTCAGTTCATCAAGCACTCATTTTGGGACTGAGGTACCATCCTCCCACACTGGGTTCCTGGACAACACCAACGTTTATGCTGGGGAGGATGAGGGAGTTGCTGCCAACAATAAAAAAAAATGCCCACTTTTTTTTTCTCAACAGGCAAAAACTGTTTTTTGATGAAACAGAGAAAAGTTACAGTTACCTTTTGTCTTATTAAACTGACTTCTAATGTGTTTCTTAATTTTGAAACCTTTGTACCTCTACCCTCATATGCCGTAAGTACTGTAGAGCAGTAACACACATGAAGAAATATCGCACACATTTTAAAGACAATAATTAAGTATGTGATTTCTTTCAAATTTTCTATTGTTGAGATAAAAGCCACACTTACAGGTGTATTGACCTTGTTGAGCAAGCTTCGGTTCTAGAATGTGGCACTTTCCCCCTTGCTGCTTCCTGTCACCCAGCAATGGTCACTATCTAGTATAGTTTAGTAGTCAGTATCTACTATCATCAGCAAGGCACTGTGCAGGTGTTTTATATGAATAAGTATTTTTCTCAATAATCCTGTAAGGTAGGTGCTATTCTACTTACAAATGAGAACACTGAGACTCCTAGAGGTTGACAGACTTCCAAACTCATCCTGTAACAGGTGACAGAACCACAGTCAAAGCCAGGTAACTCTCAAGGCCACACTCTTTCACCACCTTGTGGCCTCAACTCCCTAGAGCCACATAGCTAATGCAGTGGTTCCTAGAGTTCCAGTGGCGGAAGAAGCTCTCCTCATTGCTACTTCATTCCCTGGATATGACCTTGATCTCAGATGACCACTAAACTAGAAAACAAATGGTGATCTGTAAGTTCCCAGGCCCTTCTACCTTGGACTCTGAAACCAGGCTGGAGGTTCTGGCTCTAAATCCCTACCCTACTTGCCTAAAATAAATGGGAAAATAAGAAAACATTTCATGAACTCTTCCTACAGAGCACCCAGTGGCTAATATCTATGCTTCTCAAGGCACTACTATCCATGAAGCAGAAGGTTACCCATGCATTTGCCCAGCATGTGTAAGGCACTGGGTTCCAGTCCTAGTACTGTCAACACCAAAGCAAAGAGTTAGACACAATTACCACATGATACAAAAATTCCACACCCTCGAGTATATACTTCAGACCAATACTTATTCACAAATGTTCACAGCAGCATTATTCACAAGAGCCAAAAAGTGAAAAACCATTCATGTGTTCACCAGCAGATGAGTAGATAAGCAAAACATGGTTTATCCATACAGTGGGATATTATTCCATCTTAAAAAAGGAATGACTTTTGATATATTCTGAAAATTGGATGAATCTTGAAAAACATGATGCTAAGTATAGCCTAGACACAAAAGGACAAATGTTGTATTATTCCACTTTTATGAAATATATGAAATACCTACAGGCAAATGCACAGAGGCAAAGGCAGAGATCAGACATTACCAAGTGCTGAAGGAGACAAAAATGAGAAGCTATTGCTTAATGGATAGTTTCAGTTGGGATTGATGAAAAAATTTGAAAACACACAGTGGCGATGGTTGCACTGCATTGTGATTATAAGGCACACCACTGAATTATATACTTAATGATGGTTAAAATGGAAAAGTTCATGTCACACACACATTTTTTTCATAAGTAGAACATAATGGAAAAAAAAAGGTCTTCTGAAGACAGAACTGGGCTATGTCCCCAGCTATCCCATTCCCAAGCTATACAAAGAATCACCAGGCCTGTGTGTGGGATCACAGGCACTGACTCTAGCCACTTCCAGGAGTCACCTAATTTACCCTTTATTTAGTACACTCTTATCCTTATTTCTCATCTCATTGTACTGAGCATGTTTGTTTGAGGTAGGGGTCTCACTGTAGGGCAAGATGACCTGGAATTCACTCTGTTGCTAAGGCTGGCCTTGAAATTGTGGCAGTCCTCCTACCTCAACCTTTCAGTGCTGGGATTACAGGCATGAGGCACCATGCCCAGTTGAACACAGTGCCTTAAGGTTGCCCAAGGTGAAGGGATAGGAGAACTAGTGACAGCACTTAGGAGTACTCTGATAACCCTTGACTTTGAATGTGGCAGCAGGCAGCATACAGCATCCCATCAAAGGCCCTCTCAGGTGAGTTAGCTAAAACTGCCTCCTCATGACACACTGACAAGTTGGCTCCTACAATCAGGCTCCTGCATACACACTTGTATTTCTTCTACTCAGAAGGCTTCAAAATACAGCATTTCAGAGCTTTCTTCACAGAGATGTTTGAGAGAGAAGAAAACAACCTAAATCCTAACATGGGTGTATGGCCATGGCAATGACAGTAGCCTTATATTGTGCAGCTACATAAAAATGCATATGATGTCGAAGCAATACACTTAAAGCTTAGATGAGGTTGCAGTGTTAAAAACCTTTTGTATCATGAGAAATAAGTAAACATATAAAAAGTATGTGTAAGTTCCGTGAAACCATGGTGATGTCTTAATTTTTCTATTTAACAATATTTTTCTAGTTCTGTTGCTCTAAAAATAAATATAAATACCGGTTTCTTTTTTCAAACCCATGAGATCAACAGTGTTACTCAAGCAGGATACAGATATTCGTGGTGTCGTTCCAACCTGCTCCATCTCAGCCTGGTGCATTCATGCTTGAAAGCCAGGCTATCAATCTGCTTTTATCTTAACCTCTGTGTCTTTAAGGGGTTTTAGGTGGATAAATATGACTCAGCAGAATCATGTGCAAAACCAAGAGCTGTAAGGTAGATGACACGGGTGTCCCCTCAGTGAATCTGGAGTGGATTGAGAAATCAGGACTGGAGTGACTTGGATGCTGCCTGTTCAAACAGTTTGTTTACTGTGCCCATCCCAGCACTAGGTCCTTGTGGATAATGGCTGGGCTCCCATCATCTGGGGGGAAGCCTAACCAGCAGGTTGGCCCCAAGAGGGCCACACAAGCTCACAGAATAAGCAACTCCCACAGTGCTCTTTGAGACTGGCCTTTTCCACAGACACTGCAGAGAACAGGATTCCTCTCCAATCTCCAATGGGCTCAGGTTCTGCTCCTTGGGCAGACGTTTCTCAAGGGCCTTGGGTGGCCAGATACAGGAGATGCACCCTCACACAATGGCATTTCTCAAGGCAACTCCATGACTTAAGAAGCTCGGAGCAGAAAGATGAAGAAACCAAAGCACAGGATTCTACTTGCCAAATCTTTAAACTGAGATCAGTGTGCCATGAAAGGTGCTTAAAAGGAGGTGGGTTAGTCTTACTCAGATTTCCTCACAATATCATTTTAAACAAAGGAGCGAGGTAAAATTCTTTTAAAAATTCATGCCTTCTTCCTAGGAGGGAGAAAGGGGACCATTTAAGGGAAATTGAAGAATCACACTGCTATATACACCCTCCGAAAGTTGCAATCTTCTAACAAGCAGAGAAAGGATCTTTGGCCTAGCAATTAAAATCATTTGTCTTTTATCCCCTTCTTGCCAAAAAGGACCCCAGCCCTAACTAGTTAATCCCTAATGCACACTGCTAACTCCCAGAGTTGCCTGGCAACTGGTAGGAGGCGTGTCAGAGAGCAAGAAAGGCCTAAATAAACGAGCTGGAGCCTGGGCTGAGCTTGACATGGATAAAGAGGTTCTCCAAATGGGGCTTCCTGGCTGCTTGTGTTTCTATCATTCAAGTGGGGAAGAACTATTTGGCTTAGCCAATACTGTTAAATATCCTGGGCTTTACATCTGATATTCTCCAGGAGACTGAAAAATGGGTCATATGCCCCTGTGATTTGCAGACACCCTTCCCTCTGGCAGGCAGCAGCGACCTCCAAAGCCTAATACAGGGCAGGAAGCAATGCACACACATGGAACACAGGCCTGGGGCCAACCTCTGCCTCCCACATTTCCCCGTTCTATCATTTCTTTCACTGGTTCTTCCATTCATTATTCCAAAATATACTCACTGATGCCTGCCTACACACTGTGCCATGACCTGTGCCTGGCACAGGAAACAGAGAAAGAATCATTAAGCTGGAAGTTCTGGGAACTAGACAAAGAGCAGGAGGGAGTGGTAGAAGGAACCTGGTCTTGGAGCCAGGCCAACCTGAACTCTTCCTGGGTCTCCTGCATTCTGGAAAGTTACTGCCAATCAGAGCTTGGGACCCCATCTGTGAAATGGACAGTGGGGTAGGCAGGGGAATTACAGAGATAATAGGTGGGAAAGCACTTGAAGGTGAACCTGGCCCCAATCTGTGGGAGGCCACTTAGGAGAGGGTAAACACAGCTGTAGTTGGTCACCTTGTTCAGCACCTCAACCTCTTTTTGATGAAGGGGAGGCTTTAAAACAACTCATCTGGCCCTGAAAAGACCCACCTTGGCCAGGGCCAGGCCCACCAGTGCCTCCCAGACCTCTAGAAGGTACTGATAATGAGGAGCAGGCTCAGCAAGCAGGCCCTTCCTTGGTGGGGAATGTGGGGTGGGGGCAGAGCACAGCAGTCTCCCCATCAGTTGCATCTTGAAGTTGTTTCTGTAGGAAAGGAAACAAAGGCTAAGGAGTTAAAAATCTCAAGTGAGCTCCAAGCCAGGGACAAGAGCAGGAGCAGGAAAGGAGAGAGGACTGCCTCTCAGGCTAGAGCTCTTCCCTCCACACAGCTGGGGATAGAGTGGCCCTGGAGGAGCTGTCCCCCAAGTGCTCCTGGCTGGAGAGGAACCACATGAAGACCGGAGACAGGTGAGCTGTACAGGGCTGACAGATGGGTCCTGGGCTCAGCTTATTTAAACTTCACTAAATCCTGCAAGAAGAAGGATATACATCCATGTGTGAAAGGAAATTGAGGCTCAGAGGAATAAAGAAACTCACCCAAAGTCACAAATTAGATAGAAGCAAAGCAGAAAGAAGCAGCAAGACAGCCAGGTCTCATGTTTTCAACACAATACAATGAATGCAACACGACACACACAATACAGTGGCTCTGGGGGAACCTGTGTCCCATGACCACAGAGCTGTGGGCAGCCACCGCACTTTGTGTCAACACACCACAAAGTAGCAAGGGCAGGTGAGGCACAGGGGAGGCTGCTCCAGGCCTTCCCCTTGCAGGCTCACTGCCTTTGGGTTCCTCCTGCTCTTCTGAGGAGCCTCTGGGCCTCTGTTCAGCACACCACCACCCATTTCTTCTCAGCATCAAGGCCCTGAATGCCTTTGGATCCTTAGACTCAGTAAATCCATGTCGGAGAATCTGCCTAAGAAAATCACCCAAACCACACATAAAGATTTAGTTGAAGGTGTTCACTTCAGTGCATCTTAAAACTGGAATGTTACTGATAATCCAAGAGGCCAGCATTAAGATAAGAGGATGGGCCTTGGCACTGACTTCATATCACAGGAATTTCATGAAAATCTATGAGTGGGGCCTATGCATGTACTCTTTGTAAAGTCCCCCAGGCAGCTGTGAACCACAAACAGGTTGTTATAATGGATAGCTATTAACAATCCCATTCAAGAAGAGTTATTAATACTATAACCAACTAGTAAGTGGGATATTGTATTGCTTTGTCACAGATATTTCAACTACCTTTTAAAAAGTAAAATAGGGGCTGGAGAGATGGTTCAGGTGTTAAGGTGCTTGCCTAAAAAGCCTGATGACATGAGTTCAATTCCCTAGTACCCTTCTAAAGCCAGATGTACAGTGGTACATGCATTTGGAGTTCCTTTGCAGTAGCTGGAGGCCCTGACATGCTGTTTTCTCTCTCTCTCTCTCTCTCTCTCTCTCTCTCTCTCTCTCTCTCTCTCTCTCTCTCTCTCTCTTATCCCCTATCCCTGCTTGCAAATAAATAAAATAAAAATATTTTTTAAAAAGTAAAATAAATAAATAAATCCAAAGCCAAAATAAAATGGGCTAAAAGCAAACTCAAGAACCAGTGTAGAAGCTTGCCAATATACTAACAACTCCAGATGATGCTCTCTGGTGTTTCTCATGTCTAATTCTTTACTTTAAACATTTCTTACTAAGAACAGGTACTATTTTATTTTTTTATGTGTTTGATGCTATAGATCAGAACCCAGAACCTTGTGCAAGATATCCCAGAGCTATATCCCCAGCTTCACAGGTGCAATTTTGTAATCAGAGAAATACCTAAGTGATGAGTGGCCCCAAGGAGGCCTCTCTGTTCCTCAGCGGGGTGCTACCAGACACTGTAGCACGATCAAGTATGGTACCATTCTCCCCAGGCTTCTAGCCAGTGGCCCTTCCTCACTTTTCATGTTCGCATGTGCCCTGTAACCATTTTCATTAATCCCCTAAATAACCTTGCATAGGGCATGTTGCTACCTCACTTTTTTCGGATGAGGAGAAATTGCTAGAATGAAATTTAAGTTTAAAAACCACCTAGATAACATGGTGACAACCTTTGGCTTAATACGTAGATGGAAAAGCCCAGTCCTTCTAATGCCCTTCTCTACCTTTTAGAGGAAAGCCATCCTGGTAAAAATGAATGAAAGAGGAAGTGTGACAGATCTACCATGTTTCAATGACTATAAGGTGAAAGCTTCTTCCCACTTCCACCGTTGTAATGAGGATGTGTCTTATAATTGATGTCGTCTTTCCATTATAACTCTCTTCCCTTTAACACAATCTACAGTAAAGTTATAGCTTATTACCAAATGACCACATACATTCATGGAAACGTACCATATCCACAATCAGACCCATTCTTTATTTTCCAAATGATGCTTTAATAGCTAAGTAAGATCCTGTAATACTGATTCCCTTTGCAGTACCTCACCTGTTACCTACCATGAACACTTAGTCTGCACACTCATTCCCTACCATTACAAATCTACCTACACCATGTTTTCTCTGTTCCTACCAGAGCCATGATCATCATCTACTCTCAGGCTCCAAATCTCAGGAGACATTTTGACATTTCTTACCCTTCTTCTATCATATTTTATCTATTACTTGGCCTAGTTATTTCTTCTGTCATGCTATTGTCTCCTAGCTGAACCTGAGGGTTATCTTCTAAGTTCCCTCAACATTCCTCAGTCTAACTGTCTCTCTCTAGATTTTCTTCCCATCACTGTCTTACTGTTCAAACCTGACATGAGTCATGTCATATCTCTACACTCATAACACAGCCCCCAAGCTTCTGTGAAATCTGGCTCCAAGTTCTTCCCACCCAAGCCTCCATGAAGACACAATGACTGATTACTGGCCACAAGAGACCTTGCTGCCAGGTTTGGTGAGCTCGGCAGCCCATACCTAGAGCAGGACAGGGGACTTCTGTCCCTCCCTTGCTGAGCCTTACTCATTGAATCCATTTAGGTCTCACCTTTCTTATGAAATGTTAGGCTCATTTGGTCCTGACAACAGCCTGGAGTGCAGAAAGGACAGGGAGGCTTATCCACATTTTGCAGGTGCAGAACGTAAAATTGAAGCAGATTGAGTGGCTTGCTTAAGTTTTTTACAGCTAAGGAGTTCAGAGCCAGGCTTATGGGTGCCTTTCAGAATGATGTGCAATCTTAAATTCTCTTTTGAAGCACTGTGAGCCCAGATCATTTCCAGCAACTTGTACCAAGAGCCAACAGCTTCTGTATGGTCATGTGACAACAGTGAGATCATTACCAGTGAAACTATTTCCAGGGTCCCACAACCTCAGGCAAGGATGGAGCCAGTCCCATTCTCCTTTTAGAGAGAGAGATGATAACATTTTCCTGGAACTATTATTATCATTATTTTTTTTCAAGGTAGGGTATCACTCTAGCCCAGGCTGACCTGGAACTCACTCTGTAGCTGTAGGATGGTCTCAAATTCATAGCAATTCTCCTACCTCAGTCTCCCAAGTGCTGGGACTAAAGGCATGTGCTACCACCCCTAGCTCATTTCCTGAAGTTACACCAACTCTCAAAACAGCACAGAACCTGATTGGTTTTGTTGGGCCCAAGATCTTAATGAAGAGTCAGAGTTCACTCCTTTCAGGACAAGTGGAACATGAGATCATGCTTCCAGCTCAAGGGTATTAGAGGACCTGAGAGAGTCACAGTGAAAAACAGGCAGCACTGGTGTGCTAGCAAGCATGACCCAAGCTGCTCTCTCGAATCTGCTCTGCCTGGACTAAGGAGTAGGTTCTTCTCAGCCAGTAGCCAAAGGTGAATGGAGTGCAGGAAAATCACAAGGAAGCTTCTCATGAAGTAGGGAGAAGCCGAATGGCCCTCAGTTTCAGGGAAGACCTAACCTCTTGAAATCCTCTCAACAATATCACCTGACAGGCAGGCAGGAGACATGAGTCAGCTGAGGTTCAGAAAGGTGGAAGGGCCACGAAGGCAGGATACATCACTGCCTGACCATAGCTGTGCTTTGAGGTAATCTAAGCCATGACCATACACAGGAGCCACGAAGTAAATCCCTAGGACAAGAGGTTACTTTGAAGGACAAGGGACAGCAAGACACATGGCAGAAGCAAGTGTCCTCTGGGTTTACTAGTGAGTCGTTTCTTTTCTCTGAGCCTTAGCTTCATTTGGAAAACAGAGCTAATCATCACTACCTCACAGGTAGTGACAGCTGTTTGTGAGAGATGGCAAACATGAAGGGCCTGGTATAGGATCCAACACTTATCCTCACAGTAAGTGCCTCATATGTGAGCTTGGCTTCCTTTTACTGAGAGTGAGGTGAGGAAGGAATCCATGTCCTCCAACACATACAGATACACACACAATCACACTTCAAAAACCAGAAGAAACAGATTTCTTGTGACCACTGGGGTGGACTTCTGATCTCTGAATAAACATGGACTCTGTCACGTGGCAAGAGGCTACTCACCGGCTCAATTTTCAGTGCGTTCCGGTAGCTGCCGAAGAAAGCAGCCTGGGCCTTGAGGAAGGCTCTGGCCACCCCGTCACCTGTAGTTGTGGAAACCTTCTTCAGCCTGTTCTTCAGGGAGGAGATCTGATGATGGATAAAGGAAAGAGTGTGAGGGTGGGTGCAGGAGGCCAGCTGAATGAGCCAGACACCAAAGGAGTCTTAGGTAATTTGAAGGATGGGGTCAATTTGAGAAAAAAAACTGTGGTCAGTATTAGGGCTTACTGAGATGTTTCACATATCACAAAAATTTACTCATTTATGGCAACCCTCAGTAACAACACACTTGGGTCATGAGAACCCGGCTGAAGACTGGGCTATCCATGGTCCCCTACCACAAAGACTGATACAGACGGCCCACGGAGGAGGATATCCAGCTGACTGGGGATGGGGAAGGGGGGGAAATGAGGAATTGGGGATAACAACTCATTGTTGGCCCACTAAATATTGTAACTCATTATGGACAATAAAAAAGGAAAAATAATTTACTCATTTAAAGTTGAGTGGTCTTTATTATGATCACAAGATCAAACAACCATCACTGCCATCTAATTCTAGAACATTTTTATTACCCCCCTAAAAAAGAAAGCCCCTACTTACTAGCTGTCACTCTTAATCTTCACCAATTCTTTTCCCACTGTAGCCCTTAACAACAACCTCCTACTTCTCTCTATGGACTTGCCCATCAGCAAGTCACAAAAAAATTGAATCACACAATAGGAAGTCTTATGTGACTGGATTCTTTCACTTAGCACAGTGATTATTATATGTATGAGGACGTCATTCCTTTTTGTGGCTGACTTATATCCCCCCTATGAAATTTATTTATCAGTGCCCATTTTGAGGTGGTGAATAATGCTGCTATACGGATTCATGTGTGAGCTTTGGTGTGGAAACAGCGCTGATTTTGAGCCAAGTACCTGAGTAGCAAATTCCCCAGTCACCAAATATTAATCAATGAAAGGATCCATGAACTCACAGAGCACAGAACTTAGCACATAGTCAGCTATTAATAGTGTTACCTGAGTATAAAAACCATTCCTGTATGGTTGCTAGAGGGACAAGTCTTATGCCTGGACTATGAACTGTGGTGTGAAGGTGAGACACAATAGGCACATGTGTCCAGGGGCTAGCCTCCCCACCTCTACAGTGAGGGGAGACATGGAACAGTTTTCCTCTGAAGCAGCAAGGCATCTAACTCAGCACCTATCTATGCGTGTGTATGTTGGTCTGCTGTGTCTTCCTTTTTTGGAGCCCATGAGCCCAAGTGCCTCAGAGCCCCTAAGGATCAATGCATAGCCCTTGGCATCTAGGCAGGTTTTGCAATGGATGTTCAACTTGAAATAGCAGTATGAAAAAGAAATATGCTTTACTAAAATGTTAAAAATATTACCTAGTGCCCACCCCCAAATAATAAAAGTCCTGCCCCTCTTGAGGACTAGGGTGACATTCCCATCCTTTGAAATAGTGCATGCCACTGTCGCTCTTCTGGCTCCTCAAAGGCCTTGGGCCACCTGTGCAGCGGATTATTCCTCACTTAACCTTCCCTGGCCTTTCCCTTTCATTCAGGAGGTGTTTAATTACCTTGGATTCACAGGCTGCACTTCAGGTGAGCTTCTCCTAATGGCCTCATTACCATCTTACACAAAGAAGGAGTCCAGGATGGTAACCGAGCAAACAGAAGAGTGCTCCTCCCGCCTGCCACTGCTGGTCTGCAGCCAGCCAAGTGGTCCCGTGCTCCTGACACCCTGCGAGCACCTAGGCCAAGACTTCTGAAGACCTCCCTCATCCCATGACATGGAGAAGCTTTTGTCTTGACCCATCAGCACTTCAAACTTTGAAACTGCAAGCCTATGTGCGTCTAATAGCTGGAGAGAGCATTTCGTCTTTTAAATAAAAGTGAGGGAAGAAAACGGAAGACTTAAATAACCCACCATTGTACATCTAAAGCTGAACTTGCCCTGAGTGTTCCTGGGGTGCTGGTCAAATCACTACATTAGGGCTCATCAGGGGTAATTTGGGGATGGCAGAAGTACTGGTAAGGAAGGCTTCCTCCTTTAATCAGGTGTCACAGGAGGAAGGAAAAAAAAAAAAAACTAAGGGAGGAGGATGCAAGATTGGATTCAGCAGCTCCTTTCAAAAGCTATCCTGGCCTACTCAGTGTCCCACCTCGAGCACTGTAGCAAAATGCAGCCAGCTCTTGGGCCAGAGGTCACATGCCACACTTCTCCATCCTGTCCCACAGCTAGTCTTACATCTCATCAACACCACCCCAGATATGCCTCTCAGTGCACATAACCTTGGCTCTGCGAGCTCCATCCATCCACTCTGGCTCACAATGGTATGTAGTACATTCATAAAAACATGTGGGACTCTCCACAGCAGGTTGGGTAGGCTGTCCTAGTCTCTCTCACTCCTTCCCTTCATGTTATACTCAACCCATAGACCAATACTGAACTGCTCTTTAGGCCAACCCATTTATGTACCACACTCAGACACTTGTCCCTCTCCGTCCTGCTTGTGGACCCTTTGAAAGACCATCAGACTCCTATATCAATGGGGCCCAGGTAATACCGCACCCTTATGATAAAATGCTGTGATATTGCCAATGGCAGTACTCAGAACTGATGGGTAAAGGTAGTCACAAGATACTGTCACATGGGAAGAAATGTAAGTTATAGAGTAATGTAATATGTACAACATGAATCACTTAAAGGCTCGTGTAAGTATATATGCACGTAGTAAAAATATAAAACGCTATGTATCAAACACTAACTGTGCTGGGATGCTTTCACTTCTTACTTTATGCACTTGATTGCTTTGATTATCCTTTATAAAAAAGCATATGTTACTTTTATAATAAAGAAGTAAAATGAGGTATTTTTCTTTAATAGTCAAATTAGCCATTGCCTTGGGGTAAGGGAAAGAATCCAGATGTCCTCCCATCTGTGAAGCTCTCCTGACCACTAAGTGGCTCCTGGCCTGTATAGGTGGTTCTATATAAGCTGCTAGCCTAGGAGCCCACAGCACATGCCTGGCCCAGTGCAGCCATTCAGCACTTTCTGCAAATGACTGTTTCATGACTGGGTAGGGCATTTCCAGTGGTGCTATTTCTGCTTGGGGGAAAGTCTAGCTAGGATCACACTCTTTGCAGCTTTACCATTAGAAGGAACTGACCTCAGCTGGAAAGGACTGGGGAGAAGCTGATACTTACACATCCCTTCCACAGAATGCTACCGCTAGGAAACAGGCTGACTAGAAGAAAAACGAACCTCTGGGTGTTGAATGGATAAAAGGGACAGGTATTCTAGTCTGCTTCAACACTGCAAGCTCAATTTGTAGGATGATATATGCAGCATTGCCCTCCCGCACTCCTCCTCACCTAGTCCCTGGCCACTCTTCCTCTTGGGTCTCTTGGTTTTATCAGCTCCTCCATTTCCAATGGTTCCTTGGGCTGCACCTCAGCACAGGTGCAGCTGGAATGAACCTGGGCCTAGGATGTGCAACCTGGCCTTATTTCTTAGCCATTTTGAGCTGCAGCCCCTTTGCTGGGAAGTGAGGTACTGGTATTTTGCATACATTGTGAGGACTCAAGTATAAGGGGTGTGAAATGGTACCAGAAATGGTTGTCCAGCTTCTTGTTTTGCCATTAGTCTAGATTTTGCCTTTCACCAGGACTACTGAACCAGTCTTAGAGCTGGTGTCTCTGTATTTTAATCCTGGTCCAATTCATCCTTTGCAAATGAATTATTTTCCAAAAACCATGACACTCCCTTTCTCTGAGATTTTTACTCCTCCTTCAATAAAGCCCAATCCCAAAGCTTTCTATGGCCTTTTCCTTAAGCCTCATTTCAGCTTTGCTTTCCACTCAATTTCTGTGGCTCAAAATCCCTTCCTAATATTCTTTAGTTTATATTCTAACAAAAATTTTGCATTTTTAAAAGGTACTTCCAATTTTCTGTGAAGCTCCTTCACAACAGTTTGTTCTCAGGTCCCTTGTTGACACCCAATCCATGCATGCCCTATGCTGGTATGCTGGGTCAGAGCTATAATCAATGAATGAGTGCATAGCTCTTGGGAACTTCCAATCAAGCTCTAAGAAACCAGTTCAGATCAGCTCCAAAATGGGCTTCCCCACTGTGTGTAATATATTACCCTATTTTAGACCTTTAAGTGCCATCTTTCTCCCCTGAAGAAGGAAGATGATCCTTGCAATAGTGGCACTCACAAAGCAGAGGCATGTCTCCTCATCACTTGCCTGGAGCTTGTGGTGTGGGAGAGGCAGTGTTAAGGATGGCAAACTATTAAGTGTTGTGTCTAAGACATTCCTGTACACTTCTTTCCATCAGTGCTAACACCTAAAGATAGTCTAGCTTTCTTGCCACTATTCCAAGGATATAGACTAAAGTCCTAGCCAGACCTGGAAGACCCCTGTGGAGTAACTGGGCCAAAAGCTCTTTTCATATGCCAAGTTCCTGCATCCCCTCCCTGAATGTAGAAGCACTCTATGGGCTCCAGTCCCACTGGCCTCTCTCCCACCCCAGGACCATAGGTCAACTACTACTATTCATCTTTAGGCCTCAGCTCAAATACAACTGGCTCAGTTTAGCCTCCAGATTAGATCAAGGTTTCTCCATTATGCACCCTCATGTTTATTTTTCCTAATGGACTTGATCAGTCTAGGAAGGTGGGAATCAAGCCTACATTTTAAAGGTGGCCATACTACCTGACCCAAGTTTGGGTCAAATCAGCATGTGTGGGGCTCTGCTCTCCTTTCTGGGAGCTGTATTAACTGCTAGGTGCCTGAACTGGAGCCCTGTGTTTTGTTGGTTTGAGAGCCACAGTTTCCTTTCCCCTTTAGGACTAAAGCAAGTTGATTGACTCTTCTTGTCCTGAATAAGCTAGACATCAAGGCTTTGCTCTATAATCCCTGGGTCATGGTTGAGTCCAAGGAGGACAAAAGGGGCTAGTGACTAATCTTCAGTGGTTAAAAAAAAAACAAAACCACCAGCTCACACTGTCTTCTTCATATTGGCAGTGAAAAATGGCCTGGTTTAATCCACTTAATGCCTTTATTAATTCTTGCCTTAAATTGATATGTAAGGGCAAACCCACTGCACTCTTTTTTGTAGTAGTAATTTTGGAACAATTATATTCATTAGGAGATAGAAACAGAAACTGCTACATATTGAACACCTTACTAGTTACCAAACGCCACAGCAAGCATTTCGGTACCTAGCAATGGATGAGGACTTCAGAACAACTGGGCAAGGTAGAAACAGTTATCTCTACTGCATATATGAGGAAAGCCAGAATTGTCCCCATATCACACAGACAGACCAGGGCAGTAAGAAGCCAAAGTCAAAGTCAAGTCTACCTTTTCCACAGTCTAAGTTAGTTCACTAATTCCCACCACTGGCAGGGTTTGTTTTAGACGAGCAAATTGCATTAGTCCATGGTACTGGCTTATTTTTTCCCTGACTTAATATATCTCCATTATTGCTTCCTCTCATTCGTTGCTTTTCTGTTTCTATCTTGAGAACATGGTTGGACCTTGACCCCAGTTGGGTTTAATTGCTTCTTCTGCATCCCATTTTCCCCACAAAGATCTTGGTTCTCTGTGGGGGAGTGGGGCTGTGCTAGTTATGTGGAGCTCCAAGCTGGTGATTGTGATGACCCTGGGGACCTCAGTCTCTGCTCCCTCTGTCTCTCTTGACAACTCATGGGCTATGTGTAAGTCAGAAAGTTAGAGGCAAGCATTACAATGCTAAGCAGCTTTTTGTCAGACAAAAGGATCAATTTTCATTATGTGAATGGCTACCTCACTATGCTATCATGGTCCTGGTGAGCATCCTAGGAACAAACTCTTCAATCCTTAGAATGACATTCTCAGAGCAAAAATGTGCAAGTTACAAAAAAAATCAAAAAAGTACTACTTCCACTATCTGCCAAAGAAAGCTCAGGAGTCCCATCTGCACACTAGATGTGGGACCTTTCCACACATTTATTATGAGGAACTGGGCATCTGAGGAAGAAGCACAGTATCCAAGACTTCTGTAGTTTTCTATCCATTTGTTATGTTCACCTGCCCTGTCCTGATACATTTTTATATCCAGAATAAGTAAAATTGTTTTTATTTTCCCTACAAAACATTTTAGTTTTAACACACACACACACACACACACACACACACACACACACACACACACACAGAGAGAGAGAGAGAGAGAGAGAGAGAGAGAGAGAGAGAGGAGGGAGGGATGAAGGGAAGGAGGAAGAGAGATCTTACCTAAGCTATATGAGACTAGAAGATTTGAACTCAAAGAAAATGTATATTTATATTACTAGGTGGCCATTCAATAAAAAGATTACTTCTAACCAAATATGTGTGTGTATGTATGGTGGGGGGAGTATTTTCAGAGCAGGGCTTCCTCCCCATACTTCTGGCAGATCAGAATTAAAGGTCAGGTTTAAACTATCACCATGCTTCACAAAGCAATCTGTGCAGTGCTGCGTAATGAAATGGTTCAGTAAAGGTGCTCATGGAAATTCTTTTAATTAGGTCTTGGGCTTTTCAGTTGCCAACATGAATAAACCAAGAAGCATTCTCCTGCAGACAGAACATACAAGATAGAAATATAGGTTACCTTTGAAAAGGCAGAGGTACTTTCACAAGGAAAGTTATACATTTTTTTTAAACAAGGCCTCTACCATATTTTAAAAACTACCAACATCATTCAACAACAAGCTAGATTACAAAACAAAAATAAAAGGGGAGCTTTCTTTTCAATGAAGCAGGACACTAATGCCTAGTTTTAATGACAAGTATTCGAGGGAAGACTAAAGTTAACCATGACTGAAAATGCTTATCAAAAAGTTAATGACCTTCTGCATAAGTAAAACCATTTTTCTTTTTAATTGTAATTAATTCTATAGACTTGTGACTGTCCCAAAGTGATGTCTAAACTATAAAAAATGTACAAAAATGTACTTTTGCCCTCAGAACCACAGTCTGAGGCCCCAAACATGCACATAACATGACAGGAACATAATCAAGACTCCTGCTTTTCAAAGCTACGTTAATGAACTAAGCCACATAGATTTGGAAACTTTAGTCATCAGCTCAGAGCCAAATCTAGGGATGACACTTCACAAAAAAAAGTTGTGAGAAATGGTATTTGCTTGGAGAAATTGGGTGGTATTTATGCTGACTTCTTAGGGCAAAGCAAAATAAAACTATTCCAATCACCACCAGGAGTTTTGATGGATTAAAAAACTCACAAAGGTCACTGCCTTGAGACTAGATGTGAAATGGGAAAAGTACTACATAGCAACTCAGCATGTAACAAATATACAGAAAGTTAATGCCTTGAAGTTGAATGTGGCAGTGTATGCCTATAGTCTAAGCACACAGGGAGGCTGAAGCAGGAGGATTGCTTGAATTCAGGAGCTTGGGAAACTGAATTTAAGGCCAACCTGGGCTACATAGCAAGACCATGTCTTTAAAAAAAAATCAATGCCCTGAATAATCACCTGAAGTATACATATCTACACCTAGCAAATCCAGAAATGAGGGTCCTACATCTAACAGTGTATTGATTTAGTCTGGGTTCAGACAGACTTGAGTTCAAATTCTACTTTGGCTGCTGGCTATTATCATGATTCCTCTAGGCATGTTATATCACCTCTTTTCTTCATTTATAAAAAGGGGATAAAGTACCCTTGTTCCTTTTTTATTATGGAATTGTTATGAAGATTCAATATCAAGCTTTAGCACAGTGCCTGGCATACAGTAAGAGCCTAATAGATAGTGGCTATTCTACACTAGTCCAACTCCAAAGCCACAATTACGCAAGCCCCCATTTTAGCATAAAAAAGAAAAATAGATTCACAATTAACATTTTCTGGGGCATCAATTACTGAAATGTCACTTATGCTGAGCTTGGTGGATTTATTTAGTGACCCAAACGCAGTGTATATTTGGGAGTTAATGAAGTGCTTGGTGTTTACAAAGATAAAAGTAGGATTTATCTCAGCAACAATCCTGGGGTGAATGGATATAAATTTCCATGCTTAGGGAAGGGGATAGGTCAGATCCTTGGTGGATCACATAGATTTATCCACATAGAGTGAGATATCTCCCAAGGGGATCCGGGCATCTCCACCTCCTCAGGGGAGGAAAAAAACAGGAAGGGGGGGTGGGAAGTGTGTATAATAGATGTGTTTCACAGTGTCCCTGCTGCGTTGAACAACCTGATCCACTTACAGTTCCAAACACATGATGCATAAAAGAGCTGACAGAAATTCAATTCTTGCAAAGAAAAGCATCTGCTCTCTAGTGGGAACGGCCAAATATTAAGCAGTTTTAAGGCAGGGCAAAGACCTAGAGGAGCACACTTCATTATCTAGATAGCTAGAGTAAAGAAATGCAGAGGATTACAAACGAACCAAAAGGAGCCGAGATTCCAAGCATTAATTACCCAGAGTAAAATGATTCAAGTTAAATCTTTGTTACGACAAATATTAAACCCAGCTGTGTTTATGTAGCAGTTGTGAAAAAGAAGAGGGGAAAAAAAAAGAAATCCGTGTACAATATCTGTGAGTTCTGCCAGTTAATTGAATTCGCTGGCAGCATTTCCTCCACCATGAGCCAAACATCCTCAAAGATAAAATGTAGCTTTTAAACAGACCTGGGGAAAACGGAATCAAGAAATTTCAACCAATAAAACACAAGTCTTTACTGGTATAAAAGTGAAGTAAAATTCAGTAATGAAAGGAAGGAAGTCTCTTAAACATTTACGGCATTCCAGAGCTCAGCGTTGTGGTTTACTGCTGAGGGCTCTTCTGATGTCCCACAGTGCTCCTGCCCCAGCATCTTTAATGAAGCCCCATAAAGTCCCACAAGCTCCTCATTGTTGACAAATCATACACACGCTCAGGACAAGGCTCACTGTATCACCACACCCCTCCCCTTTAATGTAGGCGTCATGGAGTGGACATTGGCGGAGGGAGAACAGCTCAGTGCAGACGGGAGGACAAATGACTACTGTACGCAGTCATAGGTGATACCGCTCATGCTAACTGTATCGACCCAGGTCCAGTATCAGTAGATTTTGGACAGAGGAAAGTTTTGGCCAGATTCTAGGAACCAAAGAGGTAACATGGGGCTAGTCACCCCATTCCCTGGCTTAATGTGAAGTCCAAACTTATGTTATGACCATGTGCATTCTGGTTTCTCCTCTCTGCTTATCTGGACACACATTTTGTCCCTTCCAACCACACATCTCTGTTCCAGCTACGCTGGACTGTGACTCCCTGCCCAAGCTCATTATGCCTTCCCTCACACCCAAGCTTCCAGTCCCACCTCCCAGTTGGGCTCATCTACCCCCATCCAGGAAGGGGACTGTTTTTCCTCATTTCTAGGAACCCGTAGCTCAAGACACCCAGCACACACCTAAAAGACGATGGCTGAGCAAATAAAGGGTGGGTAAAGTGCATCCCTGAGCTGGCTGCAGAATGGCATCTCACTTTGAATGTTCTGATAGAAATGTGTGGGGCTGATGGTGTAAAATGCAGGTGGGCAGGAGGGTGACAAGAGATGAGGCAAGAGAGATAGGCAGACCAGACTCTTAAAAAGTCGTAATATGGAGCTTAAATTTCACAGAAAATGAGAAACCACTATGGGGTTTAAGTCATGGAATGGAATTTATGCCCTGGAATATGACCTCATCTTTAGCAAGAGAGTGGACTGCAAGTGGCGAAGTTAGGACAAGACCAGCAGTCCAGACACCTGCTAGTTCATTTATTAATTAGCCTGTGACCTGAGAGCAAGAATGGTGCTTCAACTGTAAAGTTTGGCACACAGTAGGCACTCAGAAAATGCCTGTCCAGTCAACAAATATTCTCACAAAGATACTAACATATGCATTAACAGGCAGAAGGATCAAATCAATAAGGGGCCTTAGTCCTTTGTGCCTGGAATATGATGTGCTGTTGGCATACAAGGCTGGGATCACCCAAGGTACACAGGAGCCTCCAGCATGTCTCCAGAGTTTAGGGGACCTGGAATTTTGGAGGAACATGGTAAAGAAACTCCAGCCAGGGCTTGATATGAACATGAAGTCTATAAGCAAAATTTAGATCAATACAAGATGGAATGTTATTTCTGTATTTCTCCTCTGAAGTTCACAGCTAGGGAACAATGCAATATTGTCAGTGAAACAATACACTTGCAAGTTTCACAGACTATAGCAAAGTAGAAAGTATTAACCTTGCCAACCTCCCCCTCCCTTTTATCTAAGGGTAGGAAAAACTAAGAGAGACAGGATTTTAAACTCAAGAGACTAAATGGTTCAAGAGCTAGCAAAAAGCCAGAGCCTCCCTGCTCCAAAGCTCCCCTATGCCCATGTTCATAAATCACATGAAATTGCATAGCTGGTTTGAAAGCTACTCAATATTGGAAATGTTTCTAAAATTAATTTCTAAAGACTTTTCTTTTTTGGACTAACTTTATTAAACCAAAATTTCTAGTTGATGGTTTGCATGCACTTGGGAATTCTAGTCTGATAGGTCTTGACAATGTATAGACCTGTGCTACCACCACAGCCATCAAGAGACAACGTTTCCTTCACCCCAAAGGGCTTGCTGGAGCAGTAAGCCCCAGCAGCCAGTCACTGATGGGCTCCCACTCAGGCTACTTCTCCTGGACCAGCTTTCCCTCCTCTGCAATTTACATGTAGAAAATTATGACTTTATCCTCCTGAATCTGGTTTCCTTTTGCTCAATGTAAGGCATTTAAGATTCTTTGGCACTGATTTGTGAATCCCAAATTTGTTAGTTTGTGACTTAGTAATGAAAAAATAAAGCTAAAGGACACATCATTTATTCATCCAAAACCTGCCATTCAGGTTGTTGCCAGGTAGTTTACCATGAACAAAGCTGCCATTAACACTTGTGAGCAAGCCTGTTTGGATATTCATTTTCCCATCTCTTGGGTGATTGACTAGGAGTGGGATGGCCTGCTATTGTGGTCGGCCTCTGTTTAATCAACTTCACAGAAAACTGCCAACTGTTTTCCAAAACAGCTATACCATGTCTTTATCCCATTAGCTGTGATGCGAGTTCCAGGTGAATTGCTCCATAGCCTTCAGGATACTTGGTATCGTCAGTCTTTAAGGCATTTTAAAGTCAGCTTTACTGAAGTGTGATTTTTACATATTAAAACTCACCACTTTTAGTGAATAATTTTTCAAAATTTGAAAGAAGCAAACTGTCACATGTTCATCATCACAATCAAGTGTTACAACAATTCCATCATCCCCAAATTTCTCCTATGTAACCGACAGCCTTAGAAACCACTCATCTGATATCCACCCCTATAGTTTTACCCATAGCTGAATATCTTGTAAATAGATTCCTTCAATGATCACAATGTATTTGTGAGATATCTATTTTGTTTGGTAAATCAGTAGTTTCTTTTCATTGCTCAGTAGTACTCTGTTTTATGAGTATACTACTACTTATTTCTGTATTTACTTATTGAAAGACATTTGCATTTTTTCCAGTCAGGGGCAATTATGAAGAGATGCTAAAATCATTTATAGACATTTGTATGTATATAAATTTTCATTTTCTTAGGTACTTATGTGACTAATTATATAGTAAACATATGCACCAGATGTTTGTTGAAAGAAATTCTCAGTTTATATCTTACCATACCAATGGGTATACAATGGTACTTCACTATGGTATTAATTTAAGTCCTCTACCTAATGATGCTAAGTATCTTTTCACAGGCTTGCTGGTTATATGAATCTTTTTCTTTGTGATGTGTCTCTTTTGCCCACTAAAAAAGTTTTTAATTTCTTTGTTGCATGTGTTTGTGTGCATGCATGCTAAGGCCTCTTGCCACTACAAACGAACACTAGATGCCTTTCCTACTTTTTGTGTCCATATTGTGTGGGTGGCTTGGGAATTGAACCCAGATCAGCAGGCTTTGTAAGGAAACACCTTTAACTGCTGAGCCATCTTCACAGCCTCTATCTTTTGCCCACATTAATTGGGCCCTCACATTGAGTTTTAGGGATTTAAAAAAATATATTTTATTTGCAAACACAGAGAGGGAGGGAGGGATGGAGGGGGAGGGACATGCCAGGACCTCCTGCCACTGCAAATGAACTCCAGATGCATGCACCACTTTTGTGCACTTTGTGAATGGGTACTGGGGAATTGAACCATGGGCAGTTAGGCATTGCAAGCAAGCACCTTAACTGTTGAACTATCTCTCCAGATTGAATTTTAGGGATTCTTTACATATTTTGAACAAAAGACCCTCTTCTTTTTTAGAGCTATAACTATTTTAAGATTATTTCCTCTTGGTCTGTGGCTTATCTCTTTATCATGTCAAATGCTGTCTTTTGGAAGAGGTATTTACCATTTTGAGGTCCAGTTCATGACTTTTTCTTTCTTTTATGATATATGCTTTTTGTGTCCTAGGTAAGAAATCTGCCAATTCATGAAGCCGCTTATATTTTCTTCTAGTTTTTTATTAGTTTCTGCTTCTATGTTTAGGTCCTTAATCCACTTTGAGCTAATATTTACATGTGGTAAATGTCAGGTTCATTTTCTCCATAATGATCCCAGTAATTTCAACACATTTGTTGGGAACCAGGAGAAAACTCAACATAAAAAACAATGATCTACTTATGTGAAGGTCAATTTCTGGACTGTTTCATTCTTTTGGATGGTTGGCTACACTGTCTTGATTTCTGTGACTTTGTAGTAAGTCTCACAGGCAGGTAACGTAGGTCCCACAACATTATCTTTCTTTCTTTCTTTCTAATGTTGTTTTGGCTATCCTAGCTCTTTCGCATATTCATATACATTTTAGAACCATCTTGTCAAGTTTTCAAAAAAAAAGCCATCTGGAATTTGGGTTGGGATTATATTGAATCTATAGATCAATTTAGGAAAATTAAATATTGAGTAAAAAAATATTTAGTTTTCCATTCCAAAACATGGAATATCTCTCCATTTATTTAGGATTTTCAAATTTTTTCTCACATGTCTTGTAGCTTGCAGCATTTAAATTTTACACATTTTTCGTTAAATTTATTCTTAAGTATTTTGTTTGTATGCTATTTTAAATGGCACTTAAAAAATCTCATTTTCAATTGCTCATTACAAGTATATGAGAATGTATTTAAATTTTGCATAGTGACCTTATCCTGTACTCTTAGTAAATTCATCTGTGAGACTCTGGAAGATTTTCTGCATATATGATCCTGTTTTCTGAATAAAGACAGCTTTACTGACTTCATATTACAGCAGGTATGTGAGTTGAAGGAGTCCTTCTTAGATGTTCTCTCACAATGAGGCTCACTTACTTTTAGATGAATAGTATTGACTTCCTAAAAGTCTTTTTTTGTTTTTGTTTTTCAAGGTAGGGTCTCTCTCTAGTCCAGGCTGACCTGGAATTCACTATGTAGTTTCAGGGTGGCCTTGAACTCATAGCAATCCTCCTACCTCTGCCTCCCAAGTGCTGGGATTAAAGGCGTGCACCACCACACCCGGCTTACAACTATCTTGATATGGCTTTTTCTTTTAAAAGCTTGTGACATGAAAATTACAGACTGATTTTCAATATTTAACCAATCTGCTTTCACTTGATCATAGTACATTATCATCTTATATATTATTGGATCCTATCTGCTAATATTTTGTTATATTTTTTCATATCTGTATTTATGTGGCAAGTTATTCTATAGTTTCATTTTCTCATAAATTCTTTGGTTTTCATCTCAGGGTAATGTTGACTTCATAAAATAAGGTGGGGTTGTTCCTTTTAACTCAACTACCTGAAAGATTTTTTTTTTCAAAAAAAAAAAGTTTTTTATTTGCTGGGCATGGTGGCACACACCTTTAATCTCAGCACTAGGGAGGCAGAGGTAGGAGGGTTGACATGAATTCAAGGCTACCCTGAGACTATGTAGCAAATTCCAGGTCATTTTGGACTAGAGCAAGACCTATCTTGAAAAACAAAACAAAAAAATTGAAAAAAAATTATCTGAGAGAAATAGGAATAGAGAGTGAGTATGGGCACAACAGGGCCTCCTGCCACTACAAATGAATCCTAGGCCACGTTGTGCATCTGGCTTTATGTTGGTACTGGAGAATCAAACCAAGAGTGTCAGGCTTTGCAAGCAAGTACCTTTAACTGCTGAGCCATCTCTCTAGCCCTATTTATCTTCTTAAATGTATGATAGGATTAACTTGTGAGTCTATCTGACTTTTCTTTGTGGGGAAGTTTGAACTGTAAATTCAACTTTTTTTAAAAACAGAAATAACAGTATTTATTTTTTAAAAATGGGATCAGACCATCTTTTTAAAAAGTATTTATAAGAGAGAGGGACAGAGGGAAGGAAGGAGGGAGGGAGGGAGGGAGGGAGAGAGGGAGAGAGGGAGAGAAAGAGGGAGGGAGGGAGAGGGAGAGAAAGAGGGAGGGAGGGAGAGGGAGAGAAAGAGGGAGGGAGGGAGAGAGAGAGGGAGAGAGAGGGGGGGAGGACATGCCAGGGCCTTTGTTGCTACAAACTTATTCCAGATGCATTTGACACTTTGGCTTTATATGGGTACTGGGGAATTGAACCCAAGGCTATCAAGTTTTGCAAGCAAGCACCTTTGACTGCTAAGCCATCTCTCCAGCCCCAGAAATAATGGTACTTAATTCCTTTTCTTCTTTACTCACTTTGTGTAATTGAAGTATTTGAAGGAATTTGTTCGTTTCATCCAAATTGTTAAAAATTACAGACATAAAGATAGCCATATTCTTGGCTTTTTACTCTTTTATAAAAATAATCTTTTATTTTGAATTTTTTAGATTTACAAAAAGTTGAAGCCGGGCGTGGTGGCGCACGCCTTTAATCCCAGCACTCGGGAGAGAGTGGTAGGAGGATTGCCGTGAATTCGAGGCCACCCTGAGACTACATAGTAAATTCCAGGTCAGCCTGGACTAGAGGGAGACCCTACCTCGAAAAACCAAAAAAAAAAAAAAAAAAAGTTGTAATGATAGTACAAAGAATACCCATGTATGTAGTACAAAGAATACCCATGCATGTCTCTCATTCAGTTTGTTTGCCCTAACATCTCATGTTGTCATTGGAAATTTATCAAAACTAAAAGACCAATGTTGGTGTGTTACTAACTAAATTCTAGACTCAGTTGTGCTTTCTCCAGTTTTTCCCTTTTCTGTCTCAGGATCCAATCTAGGATTCCATATTGCATGCTGTTGTGCAGCCTCCTCTGTCTCCTCTGGTTGGACTGTTTCTTAGCCTTTGCTTTTTAATGACTTTGAAGGTTTGACACATACTAGTCAAGGATTTTGTAGCATTTCTGAACATTTGAGTACCTCTGAATTTTCTCCATGATTAGAATGCATTTTTGAAAAGAACATCACAGAGGTGAAGAATTCTTTTCATTATATCACATCAGAGGCTACACTTCAGCCACACATCACGGTGATTCCACTGAGGTCGTGCCTACCTGTTTCTCCACTAAACTTCCTGCTCCTCCTTTTTGCAAACTGTTTTTCTAAGTTAGCATGTAACACAACAAGGTTTATTATGGCATTTATTAATTATTGCAATCCTCACTGACCTCCCATCCACCTGAACCCCTTTTAGTGTTGTCCTCCTCCAGTAGTCCCCTCCCCACACTTTGCTTTCATGTCACATGCATTCCATAATTCTTTCTGCAAACTATTTTTAGAAGCAAATCACTAGGTTCAGCCCACACCCAGTATGAATACTCTCCTAGAAAGAAGAGTATCACACATATTCTTGAATTTCTTCTGTATGGAAATTTCTGTTCTCTCACCAAGTCTCTTGACTAGTGATTGCATGGTGTCTCTTTGCCATTCTCTTGCTTCTCATATGTCTGAATCATGATGTTTAAAGTAGAATTCTTATAGAAAATATACAATCGAGACTTGCTTTTTATATACTTAATCATAACCTTTTTAACTGGAGTGTCTAGATGGTGTATGGTGTAGTTTGAATCTGGAATATCACCCACAGGACAATTTTGTGAGCATCTATCTAGGCATGTGCCCTGACACTGTGGACTTGGCCACTTGCTTTGCTTTCCTGTCATGGTGAGCCATGACCCCTTGAAACTTTGAGCCAAAATAATAATTCATTAAGCTGCTTCTGCCACAGTGATGAGAAAAGTAACTAAGAAAATGGATGTCTAGTGTAATAGTCCGTACATTTGATAAATCCATCACCTGGCTAACTTTGCTATGTGTTCAATCTGTATATAGATCCTTTATTCTTTTCCTGGAAAATTTTTGACTTTCAAGTACTGGCTGACAACTACACATCCCTGTTTCCCCCTATTTAGTGGTTTCTCTGAGGTTAATAATGTACATCTTTAAATTGAGCTAGTCTAACCTTCACACAGTATTACAATAATAGCCAACAAGCAGCATTCCTTTATTCTCTACCCAGTGTTCTCCTTTGTGCTAAGGCTGCCATATATTTTTTACTTCTACTTATGTAGTTACACACAACAAACTGGTTTTATTTTTACTTGTAATACTCATTTGCCTTTTATAGATATTAACAATTAGAAACTGTTTCTTATATTTAACTATGTATTTACAATTTCTAGCTCTCTTTGTTCCTTTATCATATATGTTTCCCTATGTTATTTTTTTTCTCCTGAAGAATATCCTTTGATACTTCTTGTAGCTCAGATCTGCTGACAATTATTTCACTCATTTCTTAGCTGGAAAAAAATGTAAAGTTTGCTTCCATCTGTAAGCATGTTTTTAGTGGCTATAGAATTCTAGGTGAAAAATTGTTCTTTCATTATTTTAAAAATATCATTCCATTATTTTCTGGATCATACAGTTTCTGACAAGGAATGTATTATAATTATTTCTTTCTCTTACACTGTTCTTTTATACTCTAAATTGAAGCTTTTCTCTTACCACTGGTTTTAAGAAGCTGCCTCCATATGTCCTTGTGTGGTTTTGTTTGAGTCTATTATCTGAGTTTATCACTTTCATTAAAAATTTTAAAAACCGGGCTGGAGAGATGGCTCAGCGGTTAAGGCACTTGCCTCCAGTGCCTAAGGCCCCTGGTTCAATTCCCCAGGACCCACATAAGCCAGACCCACAAGATGGTGGCCCTGGTGTGCGCTCTCTCTCTCTCTCTCTCTCTGCTTGAAAAATGAATAAAATATTTTTTAAAAAAATTTTAAAAACTGACTATAATCTCTTTGAATTAATTTTTTTCTCCACCTCCTCACATTTTGGGACTTCAACTTATGTATGTTAGTCCCCTTAATCCTATGATATGGGTCACTGAAGTTCTGTTAACTTTTTCTCATCTTTTCCCCTCCTCTGCTCTGATAGATGAACTTGAAGACATTATAAAAAAAAACTATCTTCTATTTTCAATGTCTCTTTTCTTAATCCCAGAAATGATTTTTTCATTCTAGTCATTATGCTTTTTACCTCCAGAGGTTCCTTTTCATATCTTCTAAGTCTATCATACAAGTTCACCTTTAAAACCATGCCCATGTATGATGGTTTGTATTGATTGTCAACTTGCCAGGACCTAGAATCAATCACCTATGAGGGATCATCTTGATTAGGTTAGTCTTTGAGGGATTATCTTGATTAGACAAGGTGGGAAGACCCACATCAACTGTGGGAGACACCACTTCAAAGGCCAGGGTCTGGGACTTTATAAAAAGGAAAGTTCTGGCTGAGGCAGCATTCATCACTCTGCCTTCTCACTGTGCTAAATATGCCCTACTATGTCGTTCCTGCCACCATGACTTCCCCACCAGGATGGTCCGTAACCTGGAATAAGCTGTAATAAACCCTTCCTCCCTTAAACTGATTTCTGTCAGGTATTTTGTCCCAGCAATGAGAAGGCAACTGATCCAACATGTTTATAAATTTATAATATGTGTTTTTAAGGTTCTTGTCTGCTAGTTATATCTGTCAACACTGAGTGTGTTTATAGTGATAACTCTCTTGTTACAGTCTTGTACTTTTATTTTTTAAAAGAAATATCTTCATTTATTTGCAAGCAGAGAGAGATAGAGATAGGAGAGGCATAGAGAATTTGGCACACCAGGGCCTCCAGCCACTGCAAATGAACTCCAGAAGCATGCACTACTTTGTGTATCTGGCTTTAGATGGGTACTGGGGAATCAAACCAGGGTTAGGTTTTCCAGGCAAGTGCCTTAACCACTGAACCATCTCTCCAGCCATCTTGTATTTTTAAAGAAACATGTTTGCTAGGCATAATGGTACATTCAGGAGGCTGAGAAAAAAAAGGATCATGAATTCAAGCCCAGCCTTGGCAGACTCTATCTCAAAATACTAAAACTGAATAATTTCAAATATTGATCATGTTATATTATTGAGTGCTGGGTTTTCTGTCTTTTAAATAGGGCTAAATTTTATTTTGACAGGAGGCTAAATTTCTTCTTGTTTCTTTCTTTTCTAGGTTATATTCCTGACATACCAGGTCAATCCTTACAAGGCTTTAGAAGTTTGCTTAAAACTGCTTATTGAAATTTATATACAAACATAAAAATGCACTCAAATTTTTTGTTGTCTTTTTTTTTAGTGTTTCCTTTGCCATTCAGAAATTGTTTTGGTCTTGTGTAGTCTTATTTTTCACTATTATTGCTTGTACTTTTCATAGAGCTTTGTCTCTACAGGTTTTAATAATCTTATGTTTTCATGTCTTACATTTAAACCTTTAATGAAATTTTCAGTTGACTTTTTACAACTGGTATAAGAAAAAAGATAAAATTTCATCTTTTAAACATGAGTATCTAGCTTTCCAAATCCCATTTATTTATTTGTTTATTGAGGTTTTGTGGTGTTGGGATTGAATCCAGGGACTTGCTCATGCCAGGCAAGTGCTCCATCACTCAGTTATATTACAGGTTCTTCCAATCCTATGATTGAAGAGATTTCCTTTTTCCATCATGGATTCTGAACACCATTGTCAAAGATTAGTAGATTGCTATTTGTGGGCATATATCTGGTCTTTCCTGAATTTGTTTTTGTCTTCTGACATAGTCTCAATGTATAGCCTAGGCTGGACTCTTATTAACTTGTGATCCTTTGACCTCAGCCTCCTTGAGTTATATCATGCCTAGTATTATCCAAGTTTTAATAGCTAATTGCAGAAAGGCCAATCCAGCTTCTATTTGGCTAGAAGGAGAACCAAGGCTTCCTCCTACCTCCCAGAGAGAGTCTTCACTGTGCAGTCCAGGCTGGCCCCAAACTTGCTATTGCCCTTCCTTAGCCTCCTGAGAGGTGGGATCACAGGCATATGCCACTTAGCCAAGCCTGCAAGGCCTCTTTTTAAACAAAATTTTGAGCATGGATGCCATGTTTTGCAAGATTTCATCCATCAAAAAACTCCAATCCTTTGTCGTTCCCTGTTGTTCAGTGGTTGGTAGGTCCTTGGGAAACAAGGTGAATAAAACTCTCAATATACTCACAATTAGATAAGAAAGCCAGATGTGAGTAATGAATAAGTGCAGTTATTTAAAGAACATAAGGGGCTGACAGATGGAGAAAGATACAGTCAAATCTACTTGGAAAGGACAAGGAAAATTTTTTTTTTTACCACAATACTTTCAATAAGTCTTGAAGAATAAGCAAAAGGTCAATGGATGGAGTAGGACATTTGGAAAAAGAAACTAGGCAAAACATGAAGTTATGAAGCTTGTAAGTTTGGAAGAACTACTAACAAAACCTATAATATAGAGTTGAAGCAGGAAGGGGAGACAGCTAAAGCTAAGAACTGAGCCAATGAACAAGAAAGCCAAGAGGGATCAGATCATGAAGGGAACTCTGACTGACACTATCGGAATCATTTGCATCAGGAACTCACCAGCATGACCTACCATCTAGCACTCTCACAGGATTTTGTAAATATAGTAAGTATGTGACAGAATTCTTACCACAACCTTATGAGACAATGACGGCTCAGAGAGCGCAGGTGATTTTGCTCCAAACTACATGGCCAGTAAGTGAAGAAGCCAGGACTTCAAAACAGGTCTGAGTCTAAAGACCAGAAAGTGTACTTGTCTTGAATCTATAGGCACTAGGAAGCTCTAGAAGAATATCTTATCTTTAAAAGTTCTTTTAGATTATGTTCATTGGTAGAGTGGGGTTTTTTTGTTTGTTTGTTTTGAGACAGGTTTTCACTATGTAGCTCAGGCTGGCCTCAAACTCCCATGCTTTCTGCCTCTGCCTCCTATGTATGGGGATTATAGGCATGTGCCACTATGCCTGGCCCAATGAAGCAGTTTTAAGTAGGAGGAAATATAACTAAATTTATGTTTTTAGAAGGCTCACTGGTACATGAGGAAGAATGACTGGAGGGAGAGGCTGTGGTCAGATCAGTCAGCTTAGAGTCTGCTGGTGAAAGCGCATGAGAGAAATGAGGGCTCAGAATAGGTGGTATTCAGGAAGACAGAGAGAACAATATGAACCAGCAAAGTGCTCAAAAGGTAGAGTCCTTCAGAAGAGCTGGCAAAAGGAGAGGTTGTCAGGGTAAAGTAGATACGATGATACATTAAAAGTACCAGGTCCAGTACCACAGGGGGGGACATAAAGATGAGCAGGACAGGATTCCCCCCATTGAACCTGAAGCTTGGGTAGCAGTGTAGAACCAAATCTATGACTTCCCCTGAACTATAGCAAATACTGGTTGAGGGACACCTCCCATCTCAAGGGCTCTACACTGTGGCTCCATTTGCTGGCAGGACCAGGCAGGCATGAACGACTCCTCCAACTTGCCTATAATTATGAACCCTATTTTTTTCCAATTTTTTTGTGTGCTTATGCATGTGTGCACATGATGTATGCACACCTGTCCATAAACCCCATACACAAAGAATATTGGGTGTTCTTCTCTTATTGCTCATTCATTATTTCCTGTTGCAGTTAGCTTCTCATTGCTATGGCAAAGTGCCCAGGAAGGAATGGCTTTATTTTGCATTACAGACTCGAGGGGAAACTCTATGATGGCAGAGAAAATAATGGTATGAACAGAGGCTGGACATTACCTCCTGGCCAATATCAGGTGGACAACAGCAACGGGAGAGTGTGCCAAACACTGGCAAGGGGAAGCTGGCTATAACCCCCATAAGCCTGTCTCTAACAACACAGCCTATAAGTTTCCAATTTTTAAAAATTACCATTAGCTGGGGATCAAGCATTCAGAACATAGTAAGTTTATGGGGGACACCTAAATCAAAACTCCACATTTCCTTAAGACAAGGTCTCTCCCTCAACCCAGAACTGCTGTCCACAGCAACTACAGTGATACTGTCTTGGTCACACCTCTTTTTTCATAGATTTTGGGGAGTCGAACTTTGTAGTTTCCAGCTCAAGTTCCTTCATGCTTAAGCAGCAAGTTCTCTTAGCCATTGAATCATTTCCTCAGCTCCCCAATTTAAAAAAAAAAATTCAGGTATCATTTATTGAATACTGAAAACAGATATAAACTGTGCTTAGTATCTGATGAACCTTACCACATTATTTGTCATCATAATCCTAAGAGCAGTCTTGGCATTCCTCTTTTAAGGTGGGAAACTGAGGCTAAGAGAGAGAGAGAAAATTGACCCAAGCCACTTTGCTTCCCTGAGGTACTTATTCCACATTTGTTACTTAATAGGCATCCTGGAATTTGGTGTCTTCAGAAAGCCAACTCTATAGGCTGTTTCCTTTGTGGCACCATTAAACAATGTCTACCAATGTGGCTCTATTGTATACTGGGCACTATGCCACAGCTGCCTTCCTTCCTCCCCCAGGCTCAAAGTCATGTTTATTTCCATGGCACAGTCATGAGCCAGAACTCATCTCATTACTCACCACATCATTTGGAAGGCTCTGGAGGTCATCGAAGGGAGTTTCCAGAGTGTTGGTGTCCACATTTAGGATTACAACATCATCGAGGGCCATGTTTCTGACCTTCTGCAAGTAAACAAAAATCCAAAGGAGAAAGTCATTCAAATGTTACCAGTACACAGGTTATTTCCCCTTGGCCTTCATAAGGGAAGGGGAACAAGGAAGAAAGTGCCACTGGACAAAGGCTTTCTCTCTGGCACCTCCAATGCTATGTGGGACTTTTGTTACTTGTTTAACTCCCATGAAGACTCTTCAACTGGCAAGATCACCTCCAGATTCCACCTGTGCAGTTTCATGTCACAGAGGCAAGGGGACATACCACAGGCTAAACAGAAAGAGAATTCTTACACCCTACCATCATGTTCTTCCTGACATTCTTACTATAGTCTCTAGGATGGAACGCTGTACCTAAATAAACATTTCCAGGTTCTTCCCAGAAGGAGGGCAGAACCATGCTGGTGAAAAACTTCCTAGAGTTGATCAAACACACTAGGGGACAGAATCCTGGAACCCTTCTACATAACAACCAAAGTTTCAACTCCTGCTGATTTCTCCAGGCTGCTGGGGGCCAGTTCCAAATGTATGATGGATCTCATGAACTAAGTGCTTCCCATGAGTGGAGAACCACAGAGGACCAACAGAACTCTTTATTGTCTTATGACATTCTTTTCCCCTTCTAATCCCAGCACTCCTGTTAACTATAGCCTTAAGTTCTAGGATGAACAGCTACCAGCACATGAGGAGGAAATGATAACACAGATACTGAGTGCTGTACAAAGCACATCACCATTTTCAGAGAACATCGAGATTCACAGTGAACCACCTGGGCTCCCTACCTGCTGCACCCTGAATCCCAGTGGTGTAAACATCTTGAGTGCACAAGCAGGAGATTACACAAACAGCATCACTAGGGTCATGCACCACTAGGGTCATGCACCAGAACTCACAAAGTACTGCCACACAGGTGCCTTCCTTTCTACCAAGAAGCTGTGGTTGATCTGCTACAACCCTGTTTCAGAGATGAAGAGTGAATAAGCTTGCCCAAAGGAGTGTGCCTACTAAGTGGCCTCTCCATCTGTGAAATCAGAGAAGCTGTGACTTTCTTTCTCCTTGTCTCCCTAGGCTGTCATGAACCTTGGAGGTCACATATGCACAGTGACATGTATACAGTAGGTCTTAATAAATGGTGGGTATCTTTGTTAGTTTTTAATAACACACCTGCAACCAGTCAGAAGAGCTGTAGTAGTGACAGGTCATTGGTGGCAAGTGCTTGGCTATTAATTCGAAGACTGAGGTTCATCAGGGGAGGTAGGACATGAGGGGCAGTGAGGGTGCCAATCTACAAGCTTGGAGCTGAGAGCCCTGTACCCCAGCACTACCGACTTTGCCTCATCTGACCCTCCAAATAGATCCTGACTGAAGGGAGCAGGAGGCATCAGCCACTGGAGAGCAGCCCCAGGGCTGAAAGGCCCCAAGAACGAGTGTCGAGTCTGGACCAGAATGGGGCCTTGTTTCTGTATTCCCAGAAAGGCATCAGCAGCACAGACCAGCCCTTGTGGACTCTGCGGCTGGGTTGGAACAGGCTTTTGATTTCCTCCCACTCCTGGCTGGAGGACTTGCCGGTTAAGCTGTGTGGAGTGTTTACTTTTTTGACAATGGCAGCAGGCTAAAGAAGAGGAAAAAACCTGGACCCTTTGCCTGACTTAGCAGGCCATTAGTAACTGAAATGTCCCCAGCACTGGGCTCCAGGCAGGAGCTGGGTCGGCACAGTTTCCTCTCATGGGACAATGCTGCCCTCCTGGTGGCAAGGCCTCTTCCAAAGAGGCTGGCAAGGGCTCAAGAGCCATCCTGAAGCGCAGTGTTCCCAAGGACAGAATCACAGGCGGCTTGGCTGGAGGGTGTTCTCTCCCTGAGAGGCTCAAGAAAACAAGATGGAAGAAAGGCGATGGGGACTGTGGGATGGGAAGTGCTGGTGAATGGAGCTGGATGGTTTCACCACTATGGTGTCAGGGAGAACCCAGCAGTTCCATGGGAAAAAAAAAAAAGGAGGCTCAAAGAGGCAAACTGCCCAATGCCACATAGCCAGTGATGGCAGCAGAGCTGCCTGGAACCATGGTCTGATGCCAAAACCTGTTTGAAGAGACCCCCAGATCTGTGCTCAGGCTTCTGACTGAGCACCTGGCAGGGCAGGCAGTTAAGTTAAACTGATGTTCTTAGGGCCTGCTTTCTCTATGAAATTACACTTACCTTTTGAAGCACAAAATCACATGCCTACTATACAAAAATGGATAGAAACATCCCAAGAAGAAAATTACTGTGTGGAGACATCATTTTGGTATATTTACTTTCACATTCCTCCCCCTTCCTTTTAAAATGCAGCTAAAAATCATTCTGTATGCTTCCTTCTTAGATCTTCTCATTTACTATAGCATAAGCGATACTCCACTTCATTAAAAGCCTTGTGAAGAATATTGACTGTTACAAAACATTCCACTACATGAAAGCAAACTCCACCTAGCCCCTTTAGTTGAATGTTATTCCTAGAGTTTAAGAAATTAATATATATGAAATTGTTATGAAGTCTGAGGGCATAAAGCTTTGTGTTTTGGGATGGATTCCTAGAAGTGGAATATAAGTTCCACTTCTTAAAAAGTGTCCCTTTCAATTTCGTCTTTGAGAGAGATATCTTTACTTCCAATTATTTTAAAGTCATTTTATCCACAGCTTGTGTTTCCTACTCTAAGTGGAGAAAAATCAGCAAAGACACGAGCAGATGTCAAAATAGTCCTCCAAAAAATTCTACCCAATTAAAACACTTACTAGTACTGCAGCACACCGAGACAGCTCTCCGGTAGCTTGTCCCACCAACACATTCCCTCTCTTTTTAGTTACAGCATATGCCAAAGCTCCTGCCAGCTGCAGACCCTTCCCCCACCAGACTAGATATTCTTTTCAGAATGCAAAAAAAAAAAAAAAACCCACTGACACACACATATATACACACATGCTTTCCAAATGGCATTCCTCACAGATAGAAACACACAAAAATGGCACCAATCCATCAGCATTGTTGACCAAAACACCATTCCTTGTGCACTTTGTCACAGTGTTAGCTTGACCCTACCTTTTGGGCTAGACAAGGGACAATTTACTATGTGAGATGCTCAGGGGAAACTGAGAGGACACTTGTGCTTACTTCTAGAGAGCTTTGTAAGCACTGTCTAGGATGGCATAAATCCTCCAGGTTTCCAACTATGAAATGGGATAGTACCCACCTCACAGGAGCTGCGATGTTTTAGGTATGCAAATGTTGCTAATGTCTAAAAATATTCAGCATAATTCCCAGTGGTACTCTCTTGGCTGTCTGTACCATCTCCCACAGTCCCTACAACTCAGTGGCACTGGGCTCAGCTACACAGGCTGCAGTGTACTTCCTATGACCTGGAATCCCTGATGGTTTATGCACATGATCAGAGCAGCATGCCAATCTATGATTTTTGCTTGTGTGTGTGGGTATGTATGTGTATGTGTCTTTGTGGCACCCCAAACACTTGAGTGGAACATTGGGCGAATCACTCCATTACTCTTCTACCTGATTTTGCTTTGAGATTGAGTCTCCTTTTTACTAATTTCAGAGCTTGGCAGGCTTGTATGATTCTTGGGTCACTGCTTCCCTGAGGGGACTTACAAGTGGCCATACCCAGCTGCTTTATATGGAGTCTGGAGATTTGAAGTCAGGCAGCCTCAGACACCCTCAGGCCATTATTCTTATACAGCAAGCACATTTAACCACTGAGCCATCTGTCCAGCCTCAGCAAGTCAACCTGGATTTACTTATGCAGGTGTCTGATTCCTTGCCTTGTCTCTGGATTTAATAGGGTCATTGAACTAGTTTTCTATTTTTATTTATTTGCAAAGAAAGGGAGAGAGGAAGAGAGAGACAAAGAAATAGGGAAGGAAGAAGGGAGGGAGGAAGAGAGAGAAAGAGAAATGGGGAAAGAGGAAGGGAGGGATGGAGAGAGAGAAAGAGAATGAGCACACTAGGGCTTCTTGCCACTGCAAACAAACTCCGGATGCATGCTCCACTTTGTGCATTTGGCTTTTATGTGGATATGAGGGAACTGAGCCCTGGCCATCAGGCTTTTCAAGCAAGTACCTTAACCATTGAGCTGTATCTCCATCCCCTAGATCTCTACTTTTAATTCCTATCCTAATATAAGGCCCAGAGCAGGCAATTCATGAATGAATGAATAAGTGAAGAGAAAGCAGAAGAACTCAGAGGTGAGCAGTGTAGATCCTAAAGCCTGTTTGTCAAGTTAACTACCACCAGTCACCAACTGGACCAACCTGGGAAAGTCACTTAAGCTTTCTGTATCTCTTTCCTTCTTCCTACATTCAGCTAACAGAACCTGTCTTACACTTGTTAGAAGGATTAAATGGGCTAACATTTTTAAAGTGCTTATAGTAGTGCCTGGCATGCTGGAAGTGAAAGATAAGTGTTTATTAAATAAAGACTAATGATCTTTTGAGGGTAATAGGAATATTCTATATCTTTACTGTGGTGGTTTCATGGGTAATTAAAGCTGTCAAAATTAATTGAGCCATGCACTTTAAATAGATGGTTGCATGCAAATTGTACCTCAATGAAGTTGACAAGCACATTGGAACCATGTCCAGAAGACAGAATGAACTCACCTGAACTAGGCCTGGAAAGACAATAATGTGTGTACTATGGAGCTTTTCCCAAGCCCCCCCCCCCACAGGCTGATTTAACCCTGATGTTTGTTCCTTGTGCCCTTCCAGTCAGGCCAAGATTTTTTTAAACTTTGCTTTATATCTTATGCCCTATTAGGCTAAGCCTAAACACCCAATTTCCCTGGATTTATGAATATTTCCCTAAACAAGGAGGGGCCAATGTGAGGGTGACTCTACCTTTGGTGTTCCAGGTAGACAAGATTTCATACAGCTTTGTTTTATAAAGTTGTTTCTATGAAAACAATGGGTTTCTTTTAAAATACATTCATGATACTCATTCAAATCTCATAACTCCTCCACACCAGGAAGAGAGGACTATGCCTGACCAGCACGGGACTGAGCAGCTTGTGACAAAAGGCGGGACTCATAGGCAAGCCATTGAGTGAAGAGGAAGCGTTGCCACAGGCAACATGGTAGAGAGATATGCAGAGTGGCAGGCAGTGGGTGGGGCCATCCTGGCTGGAGGCTGGCTGAACCAAGGCTCCACCTCAGCCTCCCCCTAGACTGCAGTGAGGGCAGGACTCCCTCACTAAGATAGAGTTAGGTGGGAGGGTCACTGAGGTGACATGCAGGATAAGTAAGCTGGCACCCAATGAATCTTTTCTGGTGTCCTTATACCAGGACTATCAGGGCAGAGTCTGTCTTACTTCCCTCCAGTACCTAGCAAAGAGCCCAACACAAGGCACATGTTTCTTCGCTGGCTGTGGCCAGATCCACTCTGTTGGGAGGCTGGTCTCAGAGCAGATGTCAACATGAGCCCGCATAACGACACAAGCCCAACATAAGCAAATCCAAGTCTGCTCAAAGCAGTGCAGTGGGAATAAAGATGATGATGGCAATAACAACCACATAAAGTCATCATGATTAATTAGTACAGAATCAATTCACAGTGGATGTGGAAAGTATGACACAGTGAGGAAAAGCATGGGCTTTGGAACAAGGTCTTGCTCAAGCCACGACACTGCAGTCACTTACAGTAAAATTTTTCTCTTCTGAGCCTCAGCTTTCTTATCTACAACATGGAGATGCTGTTGCATAGCTGGCCTGTGAGGACAGTGTACATAGGTGTAGAGAATTTAGCAGTGCCTGACTGTACTAATCGCTCAACAAATGTGAGGCTATTAGAAGCAAGTTTTTTTTTTGTTTTGTAAAAGTATTTTTATATATTTATTTGAGAGAGACAGAGAAAGTTTTTATACTTGAGATTTGACAGCTATGCCAACAAGATGGGCTAGAGTTCTGAGGTGACAGATTCAAACTGATTTTCAGAGCAAAGTTGAATTCTGGTAAGACTACACTATGGTGATTTTGTGTTGCTAGAATGTAGACTACCATCAACTCATAGTTCCTTTCCTGATGTCTCACAGCCTAGAGTCACACTGTCTGATTCAGAGTCCCAACTCTGTCTTCATGCTGCTCTGGACAAGCCACTTAGTCCCTGTGCCTGTTTAACTTCTGCATGATGGAGAGAAGGACAGTGTGACCTGGCAAGGTGGTGGGGACTAGAGAAGACAGAGTGTGGCAAGCATATAAAAGGCTTCTGGAGAACTGCAAAAATCTCTTGATCTGGGTGGTGGTTACACAGTGTATCCCCTTCACAAAAACAGTTGACTGTACACTGAGGACAGACACACTTTTCCCTATCCCTCTCATATATCTACAAAATATTTATAAAATTGATTGCATGAACCTCACCAGCTTAGTTGGCCTTTGTAATTAAATGCGTTAATATACAAGTATACTTAGGATAGTGCCTGGTATATAATTAGCACAAGGTATTTAGCTATTCATGTTATAAAAATTTGATATACTAATACTTCTACTAAAAAATTATTTAATCTGGAGTCCATATCTCTGGCAGAAAGTGTGCAGGCAAAGGCAGACACCTGTAGGACACACCTGCTTTTATAGCTTGTCCCTCAAGTGAGGAGCAAAGAAGAGCTGAACTGGGGTCTGCTGAAACATTTTTGTGGTCTTGAGTCAGCCTGGTGTGGGACGGCAGCAGGATAGAGGAAGAGAGGAAGGAGTGACAAAGGCCAGGCTTGATTTTCAATTCCTAGTAAAAGGATCCCAGGGCAAGTTATTTTAAACCTAATTGAATTGTATCTTTCATCTACACAATGGGCCTATAGCCACTTGCCACATAAGGCTGTGAGAGGATTAAATGAAAAGAACAAAACAAATGGAAATATCTGTTTTGTGCTAGTGTGGCACCTGCCTGGGCTGCTGGCACGTACCACGGCTTTGACCTGAAGCCAATGGGCATAACTTACCCTCTCGGCCACCTGTGGCAGCACCACTGAGGCCAGCGAGGGACTGCCAAGCACTGGGGATGGTCCAGGTTGACTTCCTGTGAAGATAATTATTTTAAGAGGTCTCAGCATCCTCATGTTCATGAGAACTATGCTTTGGCTCACATAAAGTCTGGTCTCAGTTCACCTCTCTGTGAGAGGCATGGCTGACTTGGCTGCTGACATCAGACTAAATGAATGTCCACCCCTGTAAGACTTCTCAACAGCTTAAAAACAACAACTTGAAAGGTAGAGGATAGAGTTAAAATTAAATCTAAAGTGGCATCTTGGTAGTATACTAAGTGACTGCTGCTGGGCTCGGCAGTCCCTCTCCAGCTGGCTCTACTTCTAGAGGTCTACAATGAACAAGCCCCTGCAGGTGAGCTCTTCTACATTCTGGAGCCACCTCTTACTGATGCCACAGCAACACAATTATAGCCACCGCTTGTGTCCCTGTATGGCCCAACCCTCCTGCATATCGCTCATCTAACAGAGAAAGGGGGATCCTGAGAGTCAAAGGGTGAGGTCACATGGCTAAAAAAAGCAGCAGAACTCAGCACTGAACCCAGTAGGATGGCAACTCTCCTGCATCCCCCACCCCTAGTCATTACAACATTTATTCTGAAAGTTTCTATCAGCACATGTAATAGATCTGTTAGACCCTCCATTGAAATTCCTGGGGAAGAGTTGCTTTTGGTGTATTATACCCATTTGATAGATGAGGAAACTTAGGCTAAAGAGATGAAGTAATTTGTCCATGTTAGAACTGGTAGGTATCAGAGAAAGGACATGCATGTGTTTGTACAAGCCTGTGTTCTCTGCCCTACATGGCACATATAAAATGTATCCAAATGTATGTGCATACATATGAGCACCTAACAAAGAACAGTGTGGTGAGCTGGTGGCCTCCTACGAGGAAAGGAGAGATCCAAGGAGAAGAGAAAAGGATGGTAAGAGGAAAAGCAAACAGGAATCCTAAACTCTTTATTCTGTCCTGAAATCTTGGGTTCATATAGACGAAAAGTGACACTTTCTTTCCCTTCCCTGGGCTCCAAAGGTCACAGAGCTGCCAAGCAGTTGATAAACGTGGTGGCTTTGCTTTGGAGTCAGGAGTCACTGATTTGCTCTTTCCTGCCCCACAAAATTAAAATCTAAGCCTATAGTTCAGAGACCTGAGAACAACACTAGAACTTACCAGCATGCTTTAAACAGAAACAGAAGCTTGGCAGGGGAGGGAAGCGGGGCAAGTGCTCCAGGTCAGGCCACATCCCCCCCACAAGGAAATAAGCATGGACTCATAACATGGCTAGAGATCCTTAGGCCAAGTCAGCAGAGGACCTGGCACTTTCTTGGGCATTGAGTAGGACACAGGGATGATTACACCATGATCTCTGCACTTGAAGAGCAGCCAGCCTCCTTGTGATGAGTCCTAAATAAACCTGAGAGAGGGCACACTTCGTGATAGAGGAGACTTTGCTCCAGTGGAGCATCTTCAAGCACCAGAGCCTGCTAGGTATCCTCCCCTGACTGGGCCTGGGCCTGGTTCAGAAGGCCCCAAACTAAGCATCCTGGCCTTTTCACTTTCCAGCTGGGTAGCTTCAGTAAAGGCACACAGAGCACCCCTCTCTGTAGACTGGGACCATAGTCTTTAGCTCCAGGAGTGTTGGCAAGACTGGAGGAGCCACTGCCTTGGGCAGGTTCCCTACTGAGTACACCAGTGGGCAGAGCCTGGTCAATGCTGATAGCATCTGTCAGAGCTGAGTTTCACCGTTTCTTCTGGAGCCCCACCCTGTAAGCCCACCCCAATGCAGCCAGTTCCCAAAGTAAAAAAGAAAAAAAAAAAAAAAGAGAGAGAGAGAGACATGAATTAAGCTTGGGACTGTACGACCCAGAGTGACAAAGAGCTGGTCCTGAACACAGTAGCCATGTCACATATTTTTCTTGCTAGGTATGTAAGCAGAAGTAAGGCTCATATAATATTTTTCACTTGTGCATTTTACACAGTAATTAGGCTTGAATCCTGGTCATACTAATTATTCACTGTGTGACTTTGGACAAGCTATTTAAGTCTCTGTGCCTAAACGTCATCATCTGTAAAGCAGGGATACAAGAGCACAGGTTTGTTAGGAAAATTAAGCAATGAGTGTGAGGTATCTGAAAGTTCAAAACAGTGGCCATCCAATTTGAAACAATGAGATTTGAATTTAAGAGCTTCACTGGAAATGAAGGGGATGTGGACTACCTAGTCCCAAAATGATTTGGGGTCATCTCATCATAAAAGTAGACTTTTACTCCTCTCACACAACTGCCACTTGCCATCATTCATTCATCACTAAGCACAACAAACCCCAACTCCCACCTCCACCTGCCTTTTATTTGAAATGTCAGTTTTTAAAGAGTAGAGAGGTTGGAGACCCAATTTAACAAGCACGCTGAAACATTGTTTATTGCTCCCATAAACATGGCTTAGTGAGAATTACGGACTTAATCAGAGGGAACTGATCTCCTGTGAAAAGGAGTACTTGAAGTTTCAGAAATGGCACCTTCACTGTGGAAATTCCTTAACTCTGCAAATAAATGACAGGGAGTCTTCAACATGTGCAGCAAAGGGGCGCGGCCATGACTGGGCTCTGTCCTGCATGGGAGCCTCTGAGCCCTTAAGATCCATGGTGCTTTGAAAACCTAGGAAGATATCTGGGAAGTCATATTCAAGAAATGGTGTCTGAAAAACACTCCAAAGATCTTTCAAGTGGGAAGTGGGACTGCACAGAGAGGACCAGCAACATGAGAACAGGGCTGTTGAAGTGGCTGTGCTGACCAAACTGGCCTCCCAGCAAGGATCGAGCAAGAGAGAAAATTTTGGGAATTGCATTTCCAAGGCAAGGTACTTTGTAAATCTGGGGGCTATTTTTTTTCCTTTTTAAAACACTTTTCAAGGATGAGATCCGTGAACCTCAACTTCCCAACCTGAGGCTTCATTAGAGCCACTCTGATTATTCCCGGAAAGGTTTTCATAAGACACCCCATCTTACACAGAATGTATCAGCCTGGCTGCCAGAGGCAGGAAAGGCAGCAGAAATAAAATTTTATTATTTCAATGCCCCAGTAGCAGCCAGGAGAACTTAATGAAATCGCTAAGATTTACAATCTGAAACAGCTATTGCACAGACAGATATGGTTAAGGGAGCTGCGCCCTCTGACCTTTCAACTCTTTGATCCTCACACAGCAGGTGGCCTGGAACCCCCTCCTGGGCATCTTCCCTCTCTTCCGACACTGTTGATCCTTGATGTGCAATAAGCCTGACCCTACACAGGTGACTCTCACATGCTGATCACCAGCAGCTGCTTCTAATGGAACAGTCTGGCTCCAAGGAGGGGAAGTAGAGTGGGTAGTCCAAGCAGTGCCAAGATGAGGTTCAATGGTCCTGCACTGAAGCCCCCCCACCCCAATGTAACAATGTCATTACCAGAAACTGTTCTCAGAAACAGAACTCTGCTCTCCTTTGATTTATACTTCCAGTTAGAAAAGAGTAAAACAAAACACCTTTAAAACTCAATCACAAATCTAAAAAAAAAAAAAAATCTATATAGCAACCCCTAAGTCCTAAAATGTATCTCTCAGAACGTCCCCAAAACCATGTGCAGCAAATTTATACCAACGAAAATCAAAACAATTTTTGGAAACCTAAAATTGACTGTTTTCAGTTCCATGAAATTTCATTTAAAAACCCCATATGCCAAAATGTCCAAATTCTCTTATTTTTAAAAATTGGGATGACTTCCAAAAATCATAGCTATCTTTTTCTTTCTCTCTTTTTTCCCTCTTCTAAAGCGAGGAATGGGTAATGTGCATATGTACTCATCAAGCTTCATAATTTAACCCATTTGGTCAATACAAAATATTTGCAGTCAGGTGCTAAAAGAGAGAATATACATCCCATTCCAAGCATAGGCTGCCTTGAGGGTGAACAGACAGTGTGTGTGGCTCCAGAAGTATGTAAGAGTCCAGGCAGTCCTGGCCTACTCCTTTTAGCTCTGGTCAGATACTGAGCTTAGGAAGGAAAGTATTTTAGGCAAGACACACAAACCACTCTGTGTGGGTGATGGCCAATCACAAACAGGACTCAAGACACCAGTAACTACACTTAAGCAAAGCCTCAGGCCAATGCCCATGTTTCTAAGCAAACACAGGTGATGGACCAAGCTTTACCTGCCAGGTTCTAAGCTTATTTCAGGCAGTGGGAAAGGAAACACCCCTTGAGAACAGAACAATACATAAAGAGAGGTTATTGACTTCAGTTATATTAATATTTCCTCTATGGATATCTAACTTTGGTATAGAGAATGGCTTTGGAGAGAGCAGCTTGAAAGGGATGGTGTGTGTGTATGCTACTACATTATGTAGTCAAATGCTCTACCCCTGAGCTATACCCCCAGTGTTACTACATTATGATTGGATCATTTTGTATAAATTATTGGAAATGTTTATTAAGAATAACATCTTCCACTGATTGATGGCCTGCTCCCATGTATGGCACTTAACTATCACCTTTTCAGGTAGGAGCTTCCATTTTGTTGATGGAGATGTAAAGGTTCACCATGCCAGAGGCTTGATGACTTGCCCCAGTTACAGAGATAAATAAATGTTGGAGCTGGGATTTAATCTCAGGCCTACTATCCAAAAAGCCCACAGTTCACACACATTTTTCTCAACAAAGGCAAAACAGAAACCAAACAACATGCAGTAATTTGTGTAGAAAATGCCGGATTTCAGCTTGCTTACACATTGCCCTGGCCCACTTAAAGGCCTTCCGAATCAATTATTTTAGGTCATTAAGAGGAAGTTTAATTTGGTTGACAAACACCCCTACTGTGGTGACCTCACATATCAACAGTAAAAGCCTGATGATCACAAACTCATACCATGAGTTGTTGAGCATGGTGATAAATAGAACCACATGTGCCCAGATCCCAAGTGGGATTTGCCCAGGCCAAAGGAACCTCTCTTCAATCATCACTGCCATCTCGGCACTCCCATCAGGCCCTGCCCAGTCACTCCCAAGAAGTTTATGAAAAGAAGTCACCAGTACCATATGGCTGGCCTGTTAGAAGTGCCTCTAAGCAAATGTGAATTTAGAAGTCAATCACTAAAACAAAAGAAGCTGAAAAAAGAGGGCAAAGTCCATCTTGGGTAAGGATGACTCTTTGAAGAAAGAATTCCAACTCCACCAGTGGAATACTGGTAGTCACTTCCATTTACTTGGCGCCTACCATATTTCCTCACTTCCTCATTAAAAACTTCTGTGAAATGGGGAGTTTATCCATCTTACAAGGGAGGAGCCTCAAAGGAGCACCTTAATACAGCCTTTGCAAGACAGCTGCTCTTCTTAAGGTGGTGACCAGGAGGCTAAAGTGACATACATGAGCAGACTCTCACTCCATGGCTAAGGTTATTATTTGTTTTCAAAAAGCATTTCCAAAGAGGCCAGGGTGTGTAGTGGACAAACTGTGAGGAAATAACCTATACTTTATCCCTTCGAGCCCAAGTCCTCTTTTAAAATATTTTTTATTTATTTGCAAGCATGAGACAGAGAAAGATAGATAGATGATAGACACATATATATACATACATACATACATACATACATACATACATACATACATACATACATACAGATAGACAGACAGACAGAATATGAGAATGAATGGGTATGCCAGGGCCTCTAGCCACTGGAAACAAACTCCAGATGCCTGTGCCACTGTGCGAAACTGGCTTTGTGTAGGTACTGAGGAATTGAACCTGGGTCTTTAAGCATTGCAGGCAAGTGCCATAACTACTGAGCCATCTCCCCAGTCCCCAAGTTCTCTTTTAAACAAAGATCTGGCTAGAAGGAACTCAGTCCTGATGGATCAGGAACTGGGACCCAGGACTGTGGGACTCTTTCCACTTTGCTGCAAGCCTCTAGCAGGCCACTTCTTACCTTCATCTGATGGGAATTTGATTTAGTTAAGCATCTCTTGGTAAGGATTTATAAACTCTGAAGTCAGTTTTTAACATCACTGAGTGGGCCTTACACATAATGATGGGCTAAAGGATGAAAAGAAAACCGGGAAACAAAAGCTTCATTGAGGTCCTCATGTATTTTACTGGTGTCTTCCACAATCACTCAGCTTCTCACAAAGAATGTCTCAATTACCACAAATTAGACTGAAAATGGACAGACTACAGGAGATGCTTAACTTGGCCAGGGGTACTTGTTCCCTTTGATTAGGTAAATTACCACTAGGGCTTTAAGTTGTTTTATAAGAATTAATCCCAACATTAGGATAAGTGGCATATTAAAGGCAGATGCCACTTGGAAGAGAAGAAAGCCTCCAGGGGGAAATTGATCCACTAACCCTCTGGGCCTCCTGCAAGGCCCAGGTGAGCAGAGCCTGCAGCAGTCCTATGCTCTGAATTCTCCAAATGTGCAATGATGGTGCTGATGACATGCTAAGGAAATGCCAGCAACACCAAACTACTGTCAAGTACATGTTTCCTTGCAAAACAGATCCATCTCCAGGGTTTCATTGATCTGACTTCTTTGCCACATTTTATGTTGTTATGACTATGATTGATATGTCCGTAACAAGCTCTTCCACATCCATTGACATCTTTGAGATGTTATCTCACTCTACAGATGAGAACAGAGCCTTAGAGAGATGGAGGAAGTGGGCCCCAGTCATTCCTGTACTTGGAGCTTATCTGGTAGGACTCTTGAATGACAATCATGATCTCTCTGGATTTCTCTCACCAGAATACCTAGAACACAGAATGAAGAAGGAAAAGCTTGACCCAGGGTTGAGGTTCTCCCAAGTCAAGGGCCTGGGCTCTGGGGATGACAGATCCAATTTTACCAAAGATAATTTTAACTTTCACAGCCTTGGCTCCCCTTTCTTCAAAGTAGCTATCTCTACTTTGGAGAGACAGAGAGGGAGAGAGAGATAATTTGAGTAATGTAGCCAAAGGAAAGGAGGTACAGGCCCCATCTAGCAAGGATTCAGAAGGTGTCACACTCTGCCAGCTCTCTCCCTCTCGCCCTCAAATTCTGCCTGTGAACCTATAACTGCAACCACCAAGTGGGATTTTTTTCATGCAATCATTGCTTTCTGATCAAGGAGGAAAATGAAGGACTGAGCCCTAGCAATAAATCTCACATAGGATGTTTCTATATTCATGAGGCTACACACAAGCCCCATTTATGCCTGAATAGGGCTAATCTCAGTTTTGTAAACTAGACCATACTTCTGTCTACATGTAGAAGCCTATGAAACAGCAAAATACAGTGGAAAGCAAGAAATACTCTTCTTCACTACTGAATGGTTTAAAAATGAATATATGCATAAAGAAGTATAAAAAAAGAGATAAAGTAGTACTAACTCATTGACAAATTCAAGTTCTTTGCAATGTAAAATGAACCGAAAAAATCTTTGTTTTGTTATCTATCAATAAATGAACCCTGTTATTTTGTGTAGAAGCCTCATGGTTAACCAGGAGCCAAAATGCAGGCAGACTAATGTGGCCTCTGCACCCTTGGGAGCAAGATGAGCTTGGACCTTACAGCTGGCTAATTGCTCATATAATGGTGGTTCATCAGTGCTGTCCCAAATACTTGAAATATTTGTAAAACAGGCTCCTAGGGGCCCAAGGTCAAGCCTTCCTACAGAAATGGTAACGAGAAAAAGGAATGCTGGGAGCCTGGCCTGTCTCTCTGAACCCCCATCACATGCCTCTAGTGATTGCACTGGTGAGGCAAGCTGGATGAGAACATGCAACGTGTTCCTAGGATTTTACATCCCTTGTTCCTACTGCCTGGAACTACCACATAGGATGTCTTCTAAATTCACACCTTGGAACAGGTGTGGAGAAGAGTAACTGATGCATAAAAGCACTTGAAAACAGAGAGGAAGCTAGGTGTGGTGAATCATGCCTATGATCACAAGTTTGAAGACAGCTTGGGGTACACAGAGACAGACCCTGTCTCAAGAAAACAAACAAACAAACAAACAAACAGCAGCAACAACAAAAGTCAGAGAGAAGATTACTAGTAAAACCAGTGCTTAAAACCTCACAGCAAGCTATCACTGCAAACACCTTGGCTGGGGCTTGGTGGCAAAAGAATCATTCATGGACATGAGTTGGGGATGCTAACATATCTAAATTTTATATACATGGTTTTGGTGTGTAATTTCCTTAAAATTACTTTGATCTTTACAAATATCAATTTACTTTATTAACAGGGTGAAGCAGTTCCAAGCATTTTATATGGAAGGACTGTGTTTCTAATGGCCCAGAAGGAGAAGGCCTGACCATGTCCTTTCCCTATTTACACCCTTCAATGGCTCTCTGTTGCCCTATAAACTTCAGTCTCTTTAATGCAGCTTACAAGGCCCTGGATGGCTGGCCCCTCCTGTCTACCTCAGCTCTCTCCTCTCCTTCAGCTCTATACCACGGGCAGATGTGAAAGTCCTCACAGTGTCTTTGAAGCCCTCTGTCTACATTGAGGCTTTGAGGATACTTTTCCCAGTTCTCCTGGTTACCTACTTCTCATCTACCTGTTGGGCTTCAGTTTAGGCCTTGTATTTTCCTGAGAAGTGTTGCCTTCAGCCCTCAAGGCTAGGACTGGTGTTTCCTATCAGAGCTAATGGCAGTCCCAATTCACTAGCCAGTTTCTACTTATCTGCCTCTTTTTCAGAGAAACCTTTGAGAATGTAATGACTATGCATAGTCACCATTACACACAGAATTCCTAGACAAAAAAGACTCTGAGCACCCTACTGTGGAAAGGACTATGCACCATGTCCCTGCTACAGGCCAGACTTTGGGCATGCTAAACAGCTACAGGACTCAAGTTTCCTAGACACACAAAGTAAGGTCCAGAGAAACAAAGCATCATGTCACAATCCCTGGAAGTTTACAAAGACTTAATAAGGTACCTATTTCTTTTCAACAAAACAGTAATGACAGTCACATACAAAAAAGTGGTCAGCCAGGGTTCTGGAAGTCCATGGATGAAATTCTACAAAAGTGTCATTCCCAATGGGATAATACTTCCTTATGCAAACCAGGAAAAAATTGGGCAAACCAACTTTGCGGAGACTCTCTGGGGAAAGAGGATGATGACTCTTTGAGTTTCTGTAGCACTATTTCAAATCCCTCAGCTTAACCCTATAAATGGTTTTAAGAGCACTATGTAAAAGAAAAGCAATGATTGCTGACTTTGTCGAGCTATTTGTGCTCTGGGCCCTGTGCTAGGCACCTGCAGGTGTTATCTCACTCAGTCCTCCCAAGAGTTCCACATAGGAGACTTGGCCACCATCCTTAATTTACAGATGAGAAAATAAGAGGCTTAGCCGCCAATTACCTTGCTCAAGATCATCTGAACAGAGCAGAAAGGCCAGACTCCAGAGCTCATGGGGGAAGTGCCACACACCACTGCCTCTGTATAGGCAGAGCCTCATTTACAAGCTGGTCTGAGTCTCTTTTTGGAACTGTCAATGCTGCCACATTTTCCCCCTTCTTCCTGACCATTCCACCACCAGGAATGACATGAAACACCTTCCAGATTACCTGCCTTCCCCCTCCCCCACCCTCTAAGGTCTGCTCACAGAGCACTGCTTTGAGGCTGGAGAGGAAGGTCTTCATTTACAAATAGGAGAGGCACCATCTCCCACACATGACCTGGCACCTGCCACAAGCTACAGCACAGAAGGGGGACTGCAAAAATGTCTCTTGAACTAAATTGAGATCAGCTGAATGAAAGGAAATAGTGTGTAATCTGGCCATGTTTTGGGATTTCCTAGCTGCCAACTAACATGATCATTCTCTCCAAGAAGAAGCTAGGTCTATGCCAATACCCTTGGCTATTCTGCTAACTTGCCACTAGCCTCCAATCCCTTAAATGAGAAAAAGAATACCAAAAGGCAGAAGGAGGGAGAGGCACAGCGATCAGCTATAAACTTGTCACTTGAGAAGAAAAGTAGACTATAGTGACAAGGTTACTATTTAACCAATAGTAATGACATACTGTTCGAACTTGAAGACTAGAAGTTAAGTCTTTCCCCAAAATAACCTTTCTGCCAATGAGGATACTAGGTTATAATTTATATTTCCTTTTGTGCAACAAATTTGAGTGTCATAAAAATGGTTAAAAAGTCTTCCTATGGTAGCTTTTTCTAAACTTTTATGAACATCTGCCACATTCATTTGAAGTTTAAAAAATCCTGGCACATATGCAAAGGCATAATAAGGTGCCTATAGCTTTCAAGAAAAAATAACAAGCCAGTCAAAAATAAGCCTTTTGCTGAATTGCCAGTAAGAAAACTAGAGTAGGGAGAGGAGATGGGCCTCCCCAGCCCCTTCTTTACAGATCTCTCCTGGGCCAAAGTGCTGTGTTCCTCCCTGAGAATTCAACTTGTGTTCCTGTGGGAAATTGTAGAGGAAGGGGACTGAGCACTGACAGGTAGAACAGAGCCACATAGACTCACTCTGCAAGCACTAGCAGGGCCCTCGGGGTCCAAGCTGAAGTACAGATCAGCAACAGAATCCCAACTTTTGGTGAGGTCGGCTGGGGCAACTTCTGTTTTTGTTTTTCTCTTGGTGCTGACCACACAGAAACTTGGCACAACAACCTCAGTCAGTCAATAGGATCAAGATTGAGTTTGGCCAATAATTCCTGAGTCTTCTCACTTAAAGCCTTACAAAGAATTGACAGACTTGCACCTGTTCACCTGGCACTTCCAGTTGTAGCTTTAAAACATATGCATACCTTGCATTGTATGTTTTACATTAAAAGGCTTTACCTTATATAACTTACAATCATATAAAAATAAAAAAATTACCTTTCTTTTTATGCAAAATGATGGCCCAGGGTTGCCTGCAAACAGTTATGCCTGTTGGAGGGCTTTCATATGAGATCTGAATAACAGCTCCCCAAGCACTCACCCCACCCTCTTCAGAAAGCTGGGGCTCAGGTGAGCCACCTCCTATACCTGCCACTCCAATGAGTGAGGCATAGTCCTGGCTCCCATGGAACCACACTCCACAGTAAGTGGAGAAGGACAGGGAAGCATACAGTATTAGAGCAATGTGAAATAATAATGAGATGGAGAATTTCCTGGAAGAGTTGGAGAAGGGCAGGGTTTATCCATGCAGGTGTGTGGGGGAAGAATCATTTAGAGATTAGTCCAAACATCACAGACACATGCTGTCGCAGCAATCAAGCAGAAGGCTTGCCATACATAAGCCATAGAATACTTGTGGGAAATGCAGAATGAGACTGGAAGGTGGGCCATGGGAGCATGTGGAAGGACCCCCACTCCATGGGGGACTGTAGGTTGAATCCTAAACTCATGTTTGAATCTCTATGACACAATAAAATGCTTGGAACATACAAGGCTCATGTTTTGTGATCAAATCAATGAATATAGCTTTGCAAAAAAAAATCTGAGAAAGCAAAGGAAAAGTGTCAATGAAGATCATGAGGAGGGAACAGGATGGGAGATTCTCCAGAGACTTGGTGAGAATTCAGAGTGTGAACGAGGAAGAGCAGCCACTTGGGGCCTCTGTAAGGGAGCCAGTCACAAGCCCCAGGAACACAAAAAGGCAAGTGGAGTGCTCTGAATTGTGCATCTGCATGAACAAGTACATGTGCAGATAATAAACTGTTAGGGAAAGAAGGAGTGAGACATTTGTAGCATACCTAGGCAGAACTCCATTGGTACCTTAAACTTTGGACCTGACACCGAGAAAGAGAGAGAGAGAGAGAGAGAGAGAGAGAGAGAGAGAGAGAGAGAGAGAGAGAAAGAGAGGCAGACAAGCACTACCATCTACCATCACTCCTGAGCATCATTGACTTTGACTTGGTAGCTGAAAAAAAAAACACCTTAAACAAGATGGCTGGAGGGCACACAGAGAAGCAAAGCTAGCCACCATGAGACACTTGGACCTGAGAAGGGCTTGGAAAAGCCTGTTCTATAGCAGACTAGAAGGCAGGTGGAGAGGCTGGAGGGAACTCTGGGCTCTGATAGACTAAATAGTCTTTAGTGCTTCAAACTCTATAACAACTGGCATGAAAGGTCCATTAGAAAGCATTTGCTTTTAATTTCTCATATGGGAGCTTTGAATAGACCCCAGACTTAACAAACAAAGGTAAAATACAGAAGCAATCTTTTCAATCTGATCTAAATACATCATCTAAGATAGTCCATATACTGTGTACTGTATGTGCTTAGGGCTGGGTGATGACAGGGAGGGACTGTTAACAGAATGTAGGAACCACATGGCTGTCCTGTCAAATTAGAAATTTGAGCAGATTTCTGTGGTCTATTTTGATCAAGATTCTCAATGTCAAACAAACAGGTTTTTCGATAACCAACTTGTTTCATTTTCGTAAGCACAATAGCACAGTGTGCAACAGTTAGTGGAGAAGCAGGTGGTCCTCGTCGACATGAAATGAAGGGAACAGAAGAAGAGAAGTAGCACTTCCTTTAAGACATGCAAAGCACCATCGCAGGCAGACATGGCTGTAGATTTCCTTCAAGAGTGTATCCTGTGACACGCAGGCTAGCAGACCAGTCCTGCCCTATTCTGCTCCAGCACACGTCTGCTCTCTCCTGAGAAGGAAAAGCCTTGGGGCTCAGGTCTATAATCTGGGGGCACTTACAAAAGCATAGAAAAGTCCTGTGCAGGCACTGCTGTCTAATTGGTACAGCCACACAGAAAGCAATCTGGCATCAGATTTATAGCTTTGACCAAGCATTTCTATTGTAGGGATTCTATGCTAAAGAAATAAGTCAGAATGTAGATAAAGCCTTATACATAAAGATGTTCACTCAAATGCTATTTATAATAGTGAAAAAATTATAAACAACCTAAGTGTCCAACAGGAAGAAAATGGAAAATGGTTAACTTGTAGTATGTATATCCAAATAGTGGGAATGGTAAAATCATTGTTGCTGAGAGCAGATGAAAATGTAAAAATTTTTCATGGCATAATGTTAAATAAAAAGACATAAATTATATATATATCACAAATCAGTTAAGCATAATAAATATAACACGTATTCATAAAGACTAAAAAAATAGTAAATGCTAACAGTGGTTCAATCTGGAATAATATAATGGGTAATTTATTTTTATGCTTCATACTTCTATATAGCATTTATATCACATTTCCTACAATGAAAAATGTTATGCTATTACAGTGGCTTAGATAAGCATCATTATGAAAAAATGAACCATTTCCCTTCCCTTGTTCAAGTCTTCATGGAACCTTTCTGTCTACCTCCCTGGCCCTACCTTGCTCCTCCAGGAAAATCTACCATCTCTAAACAAAGCGGAAAAGCCCAGAAAGCCAAAAGAGACAGAGGGAAGGGTCTAAGATGTCCTCTGGGCTTTGTGTGTCTGGGTGAGGGATGCACACAGGCAGTTGCTTGGACCTGCTCCTGTGTTCAGAGCTGTGCTTCCTGAAGTTGTATCTTTCCAGTACACAAAGCAAAACAAAACCCCACATCAGGGATTAGGAAGGAAAGAAGCCAACTTACCTCCATTAGACTTAAATGGATTCCTATAAGGTAGGGCATGGGAGCACTGCAAAGAGAAACAGAGACACACAGCTGCTTTAGTGTCTGGTGCTTCCAACAGAAAATTACAGATGGCTCACTATTTGGAGAAAAAACTGTTTTAATAAACGTATGCACAGTTACATTTTCTTTCACAACAAAAATCTTAATGTGACATTTTGTTCCAAGCCTAGAAACTTCAGAAGAATTTCAAAATGTAGGCAGCACTGGAAACAGTGTGGGGAGCCGGAAGAGTACCAACCTCGGAGTCAGCCAGCAACTCACACAGCAGTAGTGTGACTGCACAGCCTCAGTCACCTTATCTTCTTTTCCCCCTCTTAATCATCATTTTTATTAACTGAATTTATAGGCTAAAGTGCATAGTAAAGATAACAAAGGAAATGCATACATAGGAAAGGGACTTTTCTGTCCAACATTGTAAAGACATGAGATGCCTGTCTGTGCTAAGAAATAAATGGACAGTGGGAGGCTGACCACACCTACTACTGGGAGGGAACAGCGAACCAACAAAGGAGCACTTGTGTAATGGAGGAGCCTGGGCCTGGGGGAGACAATCAACAGCTTTCAAATTTGGCCAATTTTCCACTTAGTGAGGGGGACCCCTTGTCTGGAACTAGGGATTCAGGGCAATAGGCACCGGATCCCGTACTCTTGGGCTCCCAAAACAAGATGCACTATGGGAGCAAATGACAGGGAGGCTACTAAAAATAGAATCTAGGTAATCCAGAATTATGTATATTTGTTAACCTACACTGATCTCACTCTCCGATGGAGATTGTGTTTGTATTTTTCAGGATGCAGAGAGAGAGCTGGGGCCCATCTAACCCTACCAACCGACCGTAGGCCGATAGCTGAGATTCTGGCAAGAGGGGAGCCACCACAGTCATATCATGAAGGATCCAAATGGAACCCCGCAGAGAATGACGGGATGAACAAGGGGCCCACAGCCACAGCCATTAAATCAACACAGGATAAGCCAGTGAGACAGAAACCAACGATTTCGACACAAAGACCCCTAAGCTCACAACCTTAAAGCAGCCTTAATACTCATACACCACAACTCAGGGAACTATGCGGAAGAGGGGGTGGAAAGATTGTGAGAGCCGTGGTGGGGGAGATTATCCAGAGGCATGGCCAGGAGAACCTGGCTGAATACTAGGCTATATCCATGGTCCCCTGTCACAAGGACTGATCCAGACGACCCATGGAGGAGGTTATCCAGTGGAGGGGGGAGGGGAGGGCAGCGGGGAATTGGGGATAATAACTGATTGTTTGCCCACTAAATGTTGTAACTCATTATGGACAATAAATAAAAAAAAAGGAAAAAAATGGACAGAGGGATACAAATGCAAGTGACAGGCACTAGCATGAAGAGTGTGGTGCACACCTTTAATCCCAGCACTAAGAAGGCAGAGGAAGGAGAACTGCTATGAGTTCGAGGCCTTCTAAAACTATATAATGAATTCCAGGTCAGCCTGGGCTAGAGTGAAACCCTACCTTGAAAAAGCATATACATAAATACATACATACATACATAAATACATACATACATACATACATACATACATATTACTAGTAGAGGCTAAATTCCAAGTTGGAACTATGGTCACAACTCTTTAGCAGGGTTACACAGAGGTTGCGGATTTCAAAGAATGATTCTTTTATTTGCTGTTTCCTTCTGCTATCAAGATACGTGACCTAACTGTCCATTCTGACTGAACACAGTATTTGGAGGGCCACCAGTAAGCTTCTCCATGTCATGGCACATATACCATCCTATGAGGTGACAACTGAACATAATTCTGCTTTATTCACAGAGCAACAGGTCCACTTGTGGTAACTGAGCCAGAGGATAAGGTGGCAACTCCAAAGGCTTAAACTCTGGTGTTCTGGACTGGCTAGTCCTTCCTTAGTTTTCAGGTCTCTCTCCCCATACACATGCTCAGTTATGATGCTACATTCCAACAATAAGTATGCTAGTGGTTATAGGACAACCTTTAAATTCACCCTTTCTAGTCTATACAATAACTCCCATTTTACAGAGGAAGAAATAAACTAAAGGAGTTAACTTAAAACATCCAAATAAGCAGTTAATCTGGGTCATGACTCCACTCTATGATATGAAACCTATAGTCCATAAGATCACTCCCCATACTTTGTCTTTCTTGAGGGCATGGGTGGAAGGCTAAGGAGTAGAAAGGTTGGGGGTGATTGACAACTTGTCTTTCCAAGTGTGCAATATATTCTATGACATGGGCAGGTGTTTTATTTAAAAAAGAAAAAAATAAAGGCAAAACACCTGGCTTGGATTGAGGTACTCTTCTTCTTGGACAGCTGAAGGAGTCAAAGTTGATGGACAAGGGTGGCTCTTTGGAGACAGAGGTAGGGAAACAATGAGGTGTGATGTTTGCTTGCCATAGTATACTAGGATTTAAGCTTAATCTAGGAAGTAGTGGCTAGGCAATGAAGATTTATTCATTTATTTTTTGTTTTTGGAGGTAGGGTCTCACTCTAGCTCAGGCTGACCTGAAATTGACTATGCAGTCTCAGGGTGGCCTCAAACTCACAGTGATCCTCCTACCTCTGTCTTCAGTGCTGGGATTAAAGGCATGTGCCATCATGCCCAGCCACAATAAAGGTTTTTAAACATCGGGTGCCTGCTTAAAAATTGTTCAAACATTTAAAAATGAGGAAGGGCACATTTCCCTCATTACTATTTAACAAAATTTTTCAATCAAAAGTTAAAATTAAAAAATTTAAGTCAAATTCTCCATAGTCAGGCCCACACCTCTAATTCAAGCACTCAGGAGGCTGAGATAGGAGTACTGCAGTGAGTTCCAGGTCAGCCTGGGCTATAGTGAAACCTTGCATCAAAAACAAACAAAGAAACAGACAGACAGACAGACAAATAAACAAACAAACAAAAAACTATCCTCCAGATGAATATAAAAATGTCCTCCTTATAGCAGCCATGTATTTCAGGAGTCTGTAAAACAGACTTGAATATCAGCAACACAGTTTGACTAGACTTTGTATTTCATAATAGCCAAAAAACAACTACAGTCAACGTGGATTTGTCCTTTCTTTATCCATCATCTTTTTTTGTTGTTATTTTGTTTTGTTTTACTTTTCCTTCCAGGGCAAGAAAATGCCCTGTGATATTTTTCTCCTTAAACTGTAAAGTGTAAACCACTAGTTTGGCTGCCAGCTACACAAGTGCTCCAACTTCCCAGTGTGCCTGGCTCTGTCATCCAAGCATTTTCCAGTGTACACAGAAATGAATGTTTCTAATTAAGTAGCTTTAGGAACATGACAGCTTCAATGTCAAAAATACAAAGTCTGAGCCCCGGCAGGAAGTCTTAAGACTGCAAATGTCTCATCTGGTGGAATCTCGCCTAATATAATGAAAGGAAGCAGGAAGGGTACAGAATTCCAGAAAAAATGGCCATTCATTAAAAGTGTCCAGAGGGAGAACAGCTCAGGTCCGCAATGTTTAACCAAATCTCAACTTTGTCAGCTCTTAGGTTCAAGCATACAACTGCTTAGTGACCATGTGTCTAATTAGAATTTAGGAACTGAAATCCCAACAAAAGAGTTAACATATTGAAAAATATTCAAACAACCAAGAAAAAGGTGAGAATAATACCTACAGCCAAAACTCTTTGTATAATTTAAACATTTAGGCTGTTACCTAAAAAAAGAAATATTTTCTAGAATCTTAAATATGAAGTTCTGAAGCTATGCTATTTTGTCCTGCAATGATACCAGGAAAGAGCAGGGAAAGGGCCTTATAAAAGTGACTATAGATACAAGAAGGGACAAAAGAAGACTCTCTTTTGATATCTTTAGGTAGACATGTTTTTAAGCCCAATAATTTTCCAGAGTATTTATGGCTTATCACAGAAAAGCTGTTTCTTAGCCAAGTATTGTTAGGACTGTAACAGCTCTGTATTTAGAAAATATTTAAAATACATTTATTCTGAAACTATAGCAGTTCCATGTTTTGTATGAATGCAAATTTGGATAAAAACCTTTTATATTGTCATCATTTGCTTACAAAGCCCCAAATACTTTACAGACTCTATACTTTTGCTCTGCATGTATATAATTACAAATCCTAAGCTGGGTGTGGGAAGAAGGGAAAAAGAATGCTGAGCCAGCCTCCTATTGTGTCAATGTGATAAGTACATAGCTCAGTAATTCTAGGTAGGCTCTGAAAACAATTTCTATTTTCTATATTCCTCAATAATTAGTGCAGCAATTGATTCTTCTTGGAAACTTTTTAAATTGCCTTTTCATTATAAAAATAAACTTTTGGGGGGAGGGGACCACCTACCCATGATTATACTAATACAGCTACTCTTATTTTTGTCTTATCCTTTTCTAATATCAGCCTACATCAAGTTTCATATCTTTGACATTAATAGCATATAATTTTATTGTTTTTTCATTGTCCATATATTCTTTTCATTTTCTATATATTTGTGATTATTTTATATAAGTACCACGTGTTAATCAATTGTGGTACAATAGCCATTGTGATTATTTTAAAGGCTACATAGCATACTCTGGCTTCTCTTCAGATTGTATAAATCTTTTACTTTTTAAAGGCTACATAATATTCCATCTAGTATGGATATACCATAATTTTTTGCCCTCTCCCCAAAGACAGACCAAAAGTTGCTTTAATTATTCATTACTATAAGAAACATTGTAATGAAAACAATTTCAAGCAGTACACAAATTTCCAGACAGGAATTACTCATCCAAGGGCAGGACTGTGTTTGGTTGTTACATCCTGTCTAGATGTTTCCAAAAGGGCAGTGCCTGTCCCATGAAACCTTTCAGGGTTTCAGCAAGGACTGGAGACAACCCATGAGGTACTGTCAAGTCTAACAGGGTTCTCTTCAAGCCCATGATTACAGTTACCATTAAAACTACTCTTTCACTCAGACCATGACTTGTTTGTTCTTGTTTTGTTGACTATGTAGCCCAGGATGGCTGGGAACTCACTATGTAGCTCAGATTGTCCTCAAACTCATGGCAATCATTCTACCTCAGCTTCCTGAGTGTTAGAATTCTAGGCATGCACCACCATGCCAAAGGTTTCTTGTTCTGTCCTGGTTCTGAAGGACACCTGGCAAGCAGCTGATGAGGACAGTCATAACATCTTAGGAACAGGAGGCGTCTGACATGGATCACCTCTCTGTGCTCTGATTCTCAGGCACATACTCTATAATCCTCCACTGAGTTGCATATCATTTCTACTGGAGGGTGCCTTTCCTCTTTATACTTTTTTATTGGTGTGTGTGTGTGTGTGTGTGTGTGTGTGTGTGTGTGTGTATGTATGTATGTGTGTATGTTCGGACATATGTACCATCATGTGCATGTGGAGGTCAGAGGACAACTTTGTGTGTTGGTTCTCACCTTCTACCATTCTTGAGGCAGAATCTCTAGTTCACCATGCTGCATTCACTAGAATGGCTGGCCTGTGAGCTTCCAGGCCTAGGCACTGGCTAAGATTACAGATGTTAGTGCTACAGCTACATGGGTTCTAGGGATCCAAACTCAGGTATTTACACATGCTAGGCAAGCACTTTACTCACTAAGCCATTTGCCCAGCCCCTTTTATCCTTATTTTAATGTACTAGAAGAGACAATGAGTTGTTGCTTTCTGATCACATGGTATGACACATTTAAACTCTCTTCTCACTCTTAAATATATAAAGAGAAAAATATGGCAAATAGATTTGGCAAGTGTTGCTGTTAGCTTCTCATTGCTGACAAGGAGAACCCAACTAAAAGCAGCTGATGGGAGGAAAGGGTTTATTTTGGCTTACAGACTCAAGGGAAAATTCCATCATAGCAGGGGAACCCATGGCAGAAGCAAAGGCTGGACATCACCTCCTGGCCAACATCAGATGGACAACAGCACCAGGAGAGTGTGCCAAACATTGGCAAGGGGAAGCTGGCTATAACACCCATAAGCCTGCCTCCAACAAAATACTGCCAACAAAGTTCCAATTCCCAAATTGCCATCAGCTTGGGATCAAACATTCAGAACACATAAGTTTATGAGGGACACCTGAACCAAACCACCTCGGCGAGCTACTCTTAAATCGTCACATTCGGAGCCTGACCCATATGAATCATTTTCTGATTTAGTTATCAAGGTCCATGTTTCCCCAAAGATAGTCACAAGACAAAACAAAAATTCATCTAGTAGCAGTTCTCTGGTTGAGCTCCAAGAGGAGCCTGTTGTTGTTCTAGAAAATATGAATGCAGATGTGCTTGTCTTACCAATAGAGAATGCATCCCTAACTTCTCTACTCAATGCCTGCAGCAGTCACAGTGACATTACATTTCAGTGCTGAGTCATAGTGCCATTTTGAAGACATTTTAAATAGCAATTAAGCAAAACACATGCAGAACCAACACACATAATTAAATTAAAGCAGTGATAATATAATAGCTATGACCAAGTTGGTACATAGACAGGCCATGACAACTGTTACAACTACTGGGTGGCCGACAGTGATTGTAGGATGCCATTGTATGTCTGTGAATAGTAGTGTGGGTACATCTGCACCAGGCCTTTGTTCTCTGGGAATGAATGCACTACCTGACTTCCTCAGTTACTTCCTGGGAGAGTAAAAGATCCTCTTTTTTTCCTTCTCCCCTGCAGAGGAAAGGGGTTCTGTTGCTGGTGTCGAGATAGTGACAATATAATGACCTTTACCTGAAAAGTAGTTTTTTTTATTTTTTTTAAAAAATATTTTATTTATTCATTTTCAAGCAGAGAGATACAGGAAGGAGATAGATGATATGAGAGAGAGAGAGAGAGAGAGAGAGAGAGAGAGAGAGAGAGAGAGAGAGAACACCAAGGCCACCACCTTGTGGATCTGGCCTATGTGGGTCCTGGGGAATTGAACCAGGGGCCTCAGGCACTGGAGACAAGTGCCTTAACCGCTGAGCCATATCTCCAGCCCTGAAAAGTAGTGTTTATTTTGAATCACAAGGGGGGAATAGAACTGATAGTATTAAGTGACTGTAACTCAGTCACTTCTATGCATTACATACATAATTATCAAGGCAACTCTGATATTGTTCTCATTTTCGGCAAGAAAACAGACTCAGGAAGGTGAAGTAACTTGCCCACAGTGACACAGCTAAAGATGAAGCCATACTTTAAATCTGGCTGTCATCAGCTTACAAGCCCAGGCTGTACTCATGATGCCATACAGCACACACTCCATACTGAGGCCAAAAGGGAAGGAGTGCTGGTGTACCAGAGAGGTTCTCCAGCCAACCCTGCTATGGACTCCAGGCCTGTGATGCACAGTGTTCTCATCTACAGCTGTCCACAGCCTGTGCTCATTCTTAGCAACGGACAGGCACGCACATAGAGCTGCAGACTTATTAATGGTCTTGCAGTCCCCATTCATTATTACTGCACTTTCACAATTTGTTTAATTCCTTTCCCCCAGATAACCAGCCCTCTTAATTATGTTCCCCTGAGGTGAGCTGCTACTAATTGGAAATGAGTCAGGTGAAATAAAGGAACACAGGCTGTTCAAACACATAATATCCAGCTTCCCCAGATAATGGGGGCAGGGAAGAAGCCCCACCTTTAGAAGGAATACAGGAAGGAACATAGGCCAGAGATTTGGGGAGACCACTGCCTTCCTTTCTCTCCCCTATATAAATGCACAGTTTGCCTCAGTCTACTTGACACACCCACCTTTCCTCTCATAGGGGCACCACCTTCTTATCCACATGTCTGCCTCAGGCAAAAAAAAGGGGAGCTCAAGTGTCTTCCCTTCAGTTCACTATTTTTAAAAGCAAAGAAAGCTCTGAAAGCTAGCTTGCTTTCCTTCCTTCCATCTTCCCTCCTTCCTTTTTTTTTTGTAAAGAAACAAAAGTATAAACATAGCTTGCTTTACAGTTTTAAATTCTGCTCTAGATAATGAGGTTAAAGGACAAAAGAACAAGAGAAAGATCAAGAACAAAGATGGTTTCATCGGTGAACACGAATCACTACTGCTTTGGAGTGCAACAGAGAAATACTCTCTGGGCTCACATGGTGGCCAATAGGCTAGGTCTGGCAGGCATGTTCCCACTGGGTTCTCATGACTGTGTGAGTGGCTAACAATGGAACCACCATTTCTGAGGTGACAAAACCAGGGCTGGGGGAACTGAATAACTCATCCAAGGTCATACACCTAGATAGTGGCAGGGCTGAGGCTGGAAGATATACACACTAGACTGAGGTACCAACCTCACCGTGGCTCAGGAGACTAGCGCTGACATGGCCAAGGGACAGGAATACGCAGAGAAAAGCTGGCTACCTCCAGCCTGCAACCTGAGGTGAAGCCTGAGGCCATGCCAAAATCCAGCTCAGTTCTGTCTAAACACCTTTTCCATAGGTCCTTCCTAAAGTCCTTTCCTAAGGCCCTCTAGTTCCAAATGGTCTCTGAGCTCTCAGTTACATGGCAACCCTGCAGTTCTCAGTTCCACTCTTCTCTAATGCCCCACTGGGCCAAGGTTGTCACTTCTCAGATCACCCCAGGCTCAGGTTTGGCTCCCACTGGACACAGAGTGCATGCTAATCTGCTTGGTTGCTGTGGAAGGTCAGTCATAGGAGAACTGGTCTATTGGCACTATGGGGAGCACATATTAAATACTAAGTACTATAGGGAGCCTTAAATACCTGTTCTCACGGACTCTTCAAACAATCTAACTAAAAGTATTGTTGTATAGATTAAAAAGGTATTCTCAGAAACTTGTCCATGGCCACTCTGTTAATAGTGATTATAACCAACCCAAATGTCTGTCTACTCCAATGTCCCTCACATTGCTCTTACTTAATGACTTCTCTTAATTATTATGCTACTTTTACACCCCCAGAGTCATTTGATAATTACCTGTCCCTATTCCACTGAGGACACTCCCCACTGGAATTGCCAGAATGCTCCATGGTATGGAAACTGTAGATTTCTTGATGACAGATTCTATCCAATTCCTTTTTTTATTGGGATGGGGGGGCTTTTTGAGGTAGGGTCTGCCTCTAGCCCAGGCTGACCTGGAATTCACTATGTAGTCTCAGGGTGGCCTTGAAATCATGGTGATCCTCCTACTTCTGCCTCCCAAATCCTGGGGTTAAAAAGCATGCTCCACCAAGCCTGGCTCTATTCCATTTTTGAACATACACTGTGCCTAAAACATTGACTTCTTACATGAAGCTGAATGAAAATGTTTGTAGACTTTAGGTCAGGAAAAAAAAAAAAAAGAGCCAGAAGCCTAAGTCTAAAGGAAATGAGACTGGTGGTAAGAAAGTTTTTAAGTTTTAAAAATTGAGAATTTGATTTCTTAACTGCTGAAACAGCTTTGCCAATGTGAATTACCTCACAATTTAAAAGATATACTTTAAAGCTGGGCGTGGTGGTGCACACCTTTAATCTCAGCACCCTGAGACTACCTAGTGAATTCCAGGTCAGCCTGAGCTACAGTGAGATCTTACCTCAAAAAACAAAAACAAAAACAAACAAAAAGATATACTTTAAAAAACTTTTTTACTGATAGCTTTCATAATTATAGACATTAAACCATTATGATTCCCTCCCCATCCTCCCTCATCTCTCTTCCCCCTCTCAATTAGTCTCTGTTTTGTTTCAGTGTCATCATCTTTTCCTCCCATCATGTGTACGTATTATCAGGCATTGAGAAGTCATGAATATCAAGGCCATTTTGTGTCTGAAAGTTTGTGTTGTAAGCAGTCCTACCCTTGCTTTGGCTCTCTCTGACAATCTTTCTGCCACCAACGACTGCCAGGATTGAACTGGGGCCTCATACATGTAAAGCATGCACTCTACCACTGAGCTACAACCCCCACCCTTGTTGATGGGTTTCCAAAAATTCTGTTTGTATTATAAAGACTTTCACCCCTCCTAAATTGAAATGTCAGAATGTATTTAAAGGGGCATTAGGGCACTAGCTATTAAATAAATTGCTTTATGATCCCCCCAAAATAAGTTCATAGCCAGCATAAAACTGCTTTATTGGATGGAATCAATTAATATTTTTCCTAACCAGTATTTAGAGCAATTTATAAGAATATGGTCAATATAGATCTAAAAGTAAAAGAAGTAGGGGCCAAGAGATTAAACAGAGTCATGGTGAGATGAGTATTCCAGCTTTATGCTCTGACACCTGCTGGTGGCCACAAATTGGACTCTGAGCACTCTGGCTCCCAATCTCATTGGGGAAACAAGATCCCAAGATAATCTGTGGAGTCCACAGAGAAAAATAAACAACAGTCAGCCCTCATATCCACAGGTCTTTCATTTATGGTTTTAAGTCATTGTGGATAAAAAATATTCTAAAAATTCCAGAAAGTTCCAAAAGGTGAACCTTGAATTTGCCACATGCTGAGCACTATGGGAGAAGAAGCAGAGATAGCCTTGTTTCCATAAGCACTTTCAGCAGCCAGTTTGTAGGGAGGGCCTCCCACAGTGACAGTGGAGGTGTGCTTATAGAGCTCAGTTGAGTGAGCCAAGCTAATGGAAGACACATATATGTTACTGGTAGGACAGAAAAGGTGAGGAAAGGGGTAGAGAGATGACTTAGCGGTTAAGGTGCATGCCTGTAAAGCAGAAGGACCCAAGTTCAATTCCCCAGTACCCACATAAAGCCAGATGCACAAGGTGGTGCGTGTGTTTGGAGTCTGGAGTGGCTGGAGGCCCTGAGGCACCCATATTCATTCTCTCTCTCTCTCTCTCTCTCTCTCTCTCTCTCTCTCAAATAAATAAATGAATTTTTTTAAAAAAGAAAGAAAAGGTGAGAAGGATAATGTCCTTCTGAGCATGGCTCTGAAACTCCCTCGCGTAACCTATTGGGGAGAGGGAAGGAGATGCCTTCCAGAGCACTATGCCACTTGTTCCAACTGAAAAGAACATGAGTTACAAAGATAATACCTGAATGAAAACCTGAGTAGTAAGCCTTTTTGTGTCTTCTTAGGAAGGAGATGGACTCAGAAATTATCACGTAGGGCTTCATGGCTATGACCATGGCAGGAGGAAAACTGAGAAAGGAGACAGGCTCTCTACTGCCACAGAGAATCCAATAAGGGCCATTATGGCCCGAGCCAACTGCAGAAGGGAAGTCTTAGACTAGCAGCCACTAGTAGACCATAAGTCCCCAGTAAAAATGTAGGAATGAATGCTGTACCAAACAAGAAGGAATATGGAGAAATAAATGTAGAGTTTAATAATAAGAAAGACTTTCTCTTTGTGTTTTTCTACCACTAAGATATCCCATATCTACAATGACCTCTCTAGCTTAGCTTCTCAGTTTGAATGTTTATGGGAAAGAGAGACCCACATTTACTGTGATTACTCAGAGCCTAGCACCACATCTTCCCCAGTACAAGAATTGTGAAGAACCAGGACACATGTCCTCAAAGCCATACCATGAGGTGACGTGCTCCGTGTCACAAGCACCCTATGTAAACCCATGTGATGTGTACCATGACCTGTGGGTCTAAGTGACCTAGAGGCAAAAATGACTTTGCTAAAGAGACCACTATACTGTCTTTCACAAGTTCCAGAATTTTCTAAGAGTTAAGCCAGGCTCCAGGACAGAAAGGAATTACATACAGAATATGCCATGAGAAATGGAAAACCAGGCTGAGCTCAATCAGGCAAGAAAGCAGTCCAATAGAGGCTCCTCAGAACCTGAAGCTGGGGAAGTAGGGAGGCTTGGGAATGTGGGACTGGCAGTGCTCATCCAGAGGCCTGGATAAAGCAGCAAGTGGGAGCACTGGGATGGCTAGGAGATCTTCTCAAAACACAGGAGGGTAAGCCAACAAGCTGTACCTTCCAACCCTGGGCAGGGTTATTCCTGTGTAAAAGGGATACTATACTGTCTTTAACTGTGCTGCAGTTTGAAGAGGGATGTTCCCATTGAAACTCAGACTGAGGCTTAATTCTACAACGTGGCAGTGTTTGGAGGTGGCCCACTGGGAATGTTTGGGTGACAGGAGTCGAGTTTGCGTGAATAAATTAATGCTATCTCTTATGAGTTCTCACTCTCACAAGACTAGATCAGTTGTTTCAAGAGAAGGCTTTTATGAGACAAGAGTCCCTCTCTTGCTTCCTATTTTACTGTGCAATCTCTGCACTGGACATACGTCTTTCCTTCTGCTCCTCCCTTTCTACCACAGGTTCTCAGTAGGAACCGAACAGATGTTAGTATCATGCTTTTGAACTTTCCAGACTCAAGTCTTGATATAGCAAGAGAAGTGAAATAGTCACTGTGCAATCTCAGCAATATCAGGGAGGCTGGATGGCCATGGATCTGCTGCAGTCCTGGCCCTTCTGCAGAACATGCCTCAGGTCTGCCAAACTGCTTGCTTCTGGTTTGCTGTTTGCTGCATAGTCTTCCCAAAAGCTCAGAAAAAGGATGACAAGGATTTATTACCATACCAACTGCAATAAAGATGCATTAAAAATCTAGCACATCTGGAATTAGTGGTGATATTAGTTAATTAGAGATGTCTAGATATCTAATATACATCCAGAAGTGAATTAGATTGTTGGAACATACTGAACTACTCAACTCATAACTTCAAAAGGACAAATCTTGTGGTATACAAGTGATATTTCTGTGTTAAAACTTAGAATATTTTTAATTTTAAAAATTTGTGTACATGTGTGTGTATCTGTATTCATCTTCCATCATGCTGTCAATGGCAGTGTGCCAGGATTACAGAAGCTCACCACAGCTTTTCATGTGGGGTCTTGTGACTGAACTCCAGTATTTCAGCTTAGTGATGAGTGCTTTATCTACTGAGTTATCTCTCCAGTGTGCAAGTTATATTTTGATAGGGAAAAAAAATTAACTGGAAAATGGAAAAGTTAGTTTTCCTACAGTATCCACAGGGTAGTTAGCTAAGGATTTCACAAGATCTGAGCACAGATAATGCAAAAAGCCCAAACTCTTCTCCTACACTTCACCTATTTCTGTTTGGGTGAGACTGAAAGAAATGAAGGTGCATCCCAGTGATGGCCACCATCTAACAACTTCTTTTAATTGCCTACTATTTCTGTACAATTATAGTTTTAGCTGTATTCCTGACAATTACTTTGCAGGTGAAGAAAATGAGGCTCAGAAATGCTATGTGACTTTCTTAAGTCATATTTGGGAGGACCAGAGACAGAATCTGCACACAGTACTCTGACTTCTGTTGCGGTCAGCTTTCTAGTTGCTGCGCAGAAAGAACCCAAGCAAAAGAGGCTTGTGGAGGAAAGGGTTTATTAGGCTTATGGACTCGAGGGGAGACTCCATCCTGGCAGGGAAAATGATGGCATGAGCAGAGGGGTGGACATCACATCTGCCACAGCACTGCAAACAGCGGCAGGAAGGTGTGCCAAATACCGGCAAGGGGGAGCTGGCTTATAACCCCCATAAACCCGCCCCCAACAACACAGCTCTAGCGAGGTTGTAATTCCCAAACTGCCATCAGCTGAGGATCGATCATTGAGAACACATTCATTTGTTTGTGGGGGACACCTGGATCAAACCATGACAACTTCCAACCTTGACTTTGTCCCCATTACTGATGTTTTCTGTTCAAACCTCAGTCAAGTTCAGCTAAATCCCTGTTGATGTTTTACTTAGCAATCTATGCTTTCCTTCTGTTCAACCAACACATTTGTGTTTGTATGCATACATACTTCATGATCACTAATATCTATTAACTGAATGAATGAAATATAATAGTCTTGACAAACATAAAGCCAGAACATCTCCTTTATACAACACATCTTTGTGCTAGCAGTAATTGCCCTGCTCTTGGATAGAAGAGAAAGTCAGCACAGAAAGGCTCAGTACCCTCCAGGCTAGTAGATAAGGAACTAGGATCAAGGCCAGGTCCCTCACCCCCACCCCATCAGACCACTCTTCCATTGGATTTCTGTCTTTGCACCAAGAATATCAACTATTCTACTTAATTTAGCATTGATTTATCCTCAATGTGAAAGAAACTTCATGGCATCAACGAAGATGATGATTACAATGGACCCAGTTGTGATGAATTGGATGTCACTTTACTGTGTCCAGACTGATGTCTCATCAGCTACATAGACTGTGCACTCTGTAGTCAGAGGTATGTAAGAGCTTTGGCTACAAATCATAGATGGAGTAGGTGCCACAGCTGTGGGGGCTGGCTCAGAAGCCTACACATGGCACAGGTGAAGAGCCTGCAGCTAGTTAGCAGCTCTCACAGAGACCCTGAACACCCCACTTGGAGATGAAGAATGGCTTCCAGAGTGCCAGGAAATACAACATATTTTACATAACCACTTTTCAGTTCAACCATGGTCTCAGAGAGCACTGGGAAGTTGGCTCCTAACATGGCTGTCCTTTGTGGGATGACACAAATGTCTTCATATGCTTCAAAAACATTTTATCACAAAAAGTGTGTTAACATGTGCCTAGCATAATTCAAATATACAAGGTTGATGTGGGAACTGGTGGTTTGGGTGCTTATTAAGGACTACTTCCAAAGGAGGAAGGAGGAAAAGGAAAGTATACGGGCAAGGCCATATGGTTTCTACTGGGACTATTTATTAGCAAAATTCGATTAGCACGGTGCCTGGTACCTAAGTGCTCTATAAGTATTTGTTGAATGAATATATAATTAATGAATGACAACATACATCTACAATAGGAAGACATCAAGAAAACTAGGTGAAGTTCATTTTTTTTCCCACAAAATCTTGGTGATAGATACAACTTATTCTCTGACATTTTGGAGGATATTCATAAGGAAAGGTTTAACATCAGGTGGCCTATTTCTTATCTGTGTGACAGCAGCTAAGTCCTTATGCCTCTCTGAGCTTCAATGTCCTCACATATACAAGGGGGCTAGTGATTCAGGGTCTGATTGTGAAGATTTACAAAGATTTAGAATGAGCTTGTCACACATACAACACTGAATAAATAGATGGTCACTGTTATGATAGAAGGAAACTGAATCCTACTGTCCCAGAAATGGGAAGGCTTTTCCAAAACTGGCCAGGCTCAGAGATGTCACCAGCTAAGGTAGGAAACAGTCTCATTTTTACTTTCAAAGTCAAGGCAATGGCACAGATCTAACGTAGAAAGGAACCAGTAGCACATGTTTTTAAATATTCATAAGGGCTGGAAATGTCTTACTCCTTTCGTTTTCTCTGCCATCTGCTTTTGTTTCTTTTCTTTTCATTCTTATGCCACAGCTGCAAATGAAAACAACCATACAATAACTCAAGTTAAATAAAAAAAAACAAAATAAAAACAATCTCAGGAGTAAAAAAGAGATGAATTATAAAGTTTTCCCTTGAGCTCACAAGACAGCAGAAGCAAGAATAACATTTTAAAATTAAAAAAAAAATGGGACTAAAACCCATACCCCATGCTTGTAGAAATGGTGACACAAGTGATCAACATTCTCTAAGTGGTACCTGATGACTAACTAATACCTGTGATTCCCACAGCCACACCTCAAAGTAGGTTAATGAACCCAGGAAAAAGACATGGTGGGCCAGAGGTTAAATTAATGATATGAGACTTGAATCCAGATCTGTGTGAACCCAAACTTTAGCACTCCCTACTCTACCATCCTCTGTTAAAATGGGAAGGGACATAAAAAATTAATTTGGGAAATATTCAAGGGAGAAACCATTTGTACTAAACTGACTTATTCAGATAATTAAAATATGTGATTATAGCTCTAATTAAACTTAACTCAGATAATTGGCTGTTGTATTTGTGAATGTGCAATTAGAGTCTTCCACATAATTTCAGGGTGTTTGGTATCATACTTTCCTTTATTAAGTACATGCAAACTAGAGCTTTGCTCTGCTGCTCTCTGGGCTACGAAAGGCTGTGATACAGCTTTTGGGACCTCTGGGCCCAAGGACCACAACCTGTGAAGAAACAGCAGGGGCTGGGCTCAACCCCATTCATCCTGCCTTTGTCCGGAGGTCAATGAACACCTCATCTTCAAGCTCAACATGAGAGGCTGGTATGGCCTGTGCTGTTGTCCTGAAAACTCCTAGCAGCATGTACCTGAAGAAAAACTGGCAGCGGTGGTCCTTATGTGTTAATTACACTTGCAAAGTCTATTATGCATAGAAAGGGAACCTGCTGGCAGTGAAAATGACTAGAATCCGCCCTTCCTGTGCAGTGAGTAAATTGAGAGTTCATTTCTAAAGGAGATAATAGTTTTCAGATTCTACTTCATGTATCCCCTGCAAGGGGATGTACTTAACTTTTAAATCATCTGCAGAGGAACCTAACTTCCCTCACACTGACATGTTGTAGGCTCCTAGCCAGTTATCCCTACTGTGTCTGACCACCAAAGAGGAAATTCAACCTGGTGAAAGTCACCAAGCACTAGAGAATACAGTTATTAGCATTGACTCAAACTTCATGACACTTGAAGTTTCTAACCAGAGCAGCAGCAGTGACTGGGGCTGATCAAATTAAGCCTTGATTGAAGAATCTGCTTTCTTCTCTTGGGGTCTTTCATTTCATCATTCTTACATCTTGCAGTTAACAAAGACACCAATCCCACTGGCCTGTAATCACCTTTGGCCAGACATCCAGAATTCTTTCATGAAAATAAGATACGATGGGAGAGGCAGTTATCCTACCACATGGTCATTTCCAGCATGGAGCCTTAGCCACAAAGCCCCTCAGGCATAAACATGGGTCTGAACTATACATGTTTAGGGTGTCAAGGGCTCAGTGGCCTTCTCACTAAGTCTTCCCTTCAAAGATGAACCTGTAAACGTCCCTGTGCTCTCAGCAGGCTGGTCTGTGTGCTGGAATCAGAGATGAATGGATAAAGGGACCCTGAGTAAGCTTTTACCACAAACACCAGAGGAGCCAGAAATCCTTTGAGCAAACAAAATGGTAGAGATGGTGGCTGGAAAGAAACAAATGGCTGGGTGGGGTAAATACTGAGTTCTCAAAAGTAAGTTTTTATCTATGTTGGAGAGATGGCTCAGCGGTTAAGGACTTGCCTGCAATTCCTAACAATGGGGGTTCTATTCCCCAGTACCCACAGAAAGCCAGAAGCACAAAGTGGTGAATACATCTAGAGTTTGTTTGCAGTGGTTAGAGGCTCCGGTGTGCCCATCCTCTCTCCCACCTCCTTGCAAATAAATATTTTATTTTTTAAAAAAACATATGTCTTCTTCATTGTAGAAATATTGAGAATATAGAAAATACAATGAAAAAGATGCCAAACCCTCTCCTCTTCCCAGCACAAGTGACTGTTAAATGTTTTAGTGTATTTCTAGATCTCTGTCTTTCCATATATACATAGACGTCTAATTTTTGTGGTATGTATACCTGCTGTAATTCTTACATGTGTTTGTAAAACTGGAATCATATCACACAAAACAGAATATCTGCAAGCACAAGTTATTAAACTTCTTAAGGCCTTTGTTTTCTTATCTGTGAAGTACAGTTAACAGCACTTGCTTTGCAGGGATGTTGGAAGAACTAAAGGAGATTATACAGGGTAAAAAGACCAGCCAGTGGTTGGGGTCAAGGAGACAATCACCAGTAGCATCTGTCATCACTTATTATCATAATTGATTATTATTGTATTACTGAGAGTTCATTTTCTTATCTGCCATTCTGGATTACAAACTGCTATTTTCTTTTTTTCTCTCTTTCCTTTTCTTTCTCCTCCCTTTCCCTTTCTTCCCCCTCTCCCTCTCTTTCAGACAGGGTTGGGCTGAAGAGATGGCTCAGTGGTTAAGGTGCTTGCCTTCGAAGCCTAACCACCTGAGTTTAATTTCCCATTACCCACGCAAAGCCAGGTGCACAAAGTGGTGCATGCATCTGGAGTCTTTTGCAGTGGCTGGAGGCCCTGGCATGCCCATTCTCTTGTCTGTCTCTCTTCCATCTTTTTCTGCTTGCAAGCAAATAAATAAATAAATAAATAAATAAATAAATAAATAAATAAATAAATAAATAAATAAATAAATAAATAAATAACTTTAAAAAGACAGGGTCATGCTATGTAACCTAGGATAGCCTTGAACTTGTAGCAAACCTCCACTTCAGGTTCCCAATTACTAGGATTACAGGTGTGTAATCACATCTGGTTTAAGCTGCTAGTTTTAAACTAGCTAATAACTTAGCCATCAAAGCTTTCCAAATAATGGAACTCTATAGTTGTGCTATATGACTACAGGACTCCATCAATTCTCCTACCCTGTTGTCCCTGAACACAGACACACTGGGCTGACATGGATTCACAATGTAGTCTCAGGCTGGCCTTGAACTCACAGTAATCCTCCTACCTCTGCCTCCCAAGTGCTGGGATTGAAGGTGTGTACCACCATAGCACGACTATGCTTAGCTTTTTATGTAGGTAATGGGGAATGAAATCAGATTCTCATGTTTGCACAGTAACAGCTCTTACCCACTGAGCCATCTTTCCAGCCTGAGAAGTTATTCATAAAGAAAACAGATCTGAATCAGCTACACAAACTAAAGCTAGATAGTGAGGATGATGATGATGTCCAGCAGACACAGACTGAGCACCTGCCATGAGTCTTTCTGTACATGGGTACCTGGAGTGCCTCATCTGCTATCTCACTGCAGTTCTAAATATAATTATGTGTGAATAACTTTATCTTGTGCATGAGGAAGCAAAGTCTTTGGCCAAGTGACTTGTCCAAGTCAGCTTCTTTCCCTCCTCCACTAACTTGTGCATTCAACAGTGACCTGTCCAGGCCAGTTGCTTCCCTTCCTCCACTAAAGCATGTACTCAACAGTGACCTAACCAAGTCATCTCCTTCCCTTCCTCTAAGTGACCCCTTCAAGTCAGCTCCTTCCCTTCCTCCACTAACATGTGTACTCAACAGTGACCTGTCCAAATCAAGTCTTTCCCTTTCTCCACTAACTTGTACATTAAAAAGAAACCTGTCCAAGTCAGCTCCTTCCCTTCTTCCACTTATGCATGTACTCAACAGTGACCTGTCCAAGTTTCCCTTTCTCCACTAACGAGTATACTTAACAGTGAACTTCTTAACAAAATGCTTCAGAGGATTACACAGCTGGATGGGGTGGCACCTACTTATAATGTCAGCACTCAGGAGGCTGAGGAAGGAGAACTGTTATAAGTTTGAGGCTAGCCTGGGCTGTATTTTAAGACCCTATCACAAAAACAAAGCAAACAAACATAAAAGAAGGAGATAAAGTAAGAGGAGGAGGAGATGACAATGACATGAGGTAGAAAACACAACAAAATGTCACCCCCCCAAAAAAAAAAAACTTCAGTTGGTTTTAACGTTTGGTTTCTGCTCCCAAATCAGAGATGAGAACAAGTCTAGGAGGATATGGTAGGGCATTTCTCAAAATTGAAGACCTTGGGATCTCAATTATTACAATCACCAGTTTCCAATTTGTCTTAGAGGGAAAACTATCAGAACTCTTCAGGATGCCATGACAGATACAGAAGCTATTTCAAAACAAAGTGCCCTGCAATCAGGTTCTCTAAAACCTGAGCCATTTGTAGTATTTCTGATTTATAGATGGCAGCTACATGTTAAAGCTCCAACGTTGTGGGAAAGGTGGTGGGAGATCAGGGTGCACAGCAGCCTTACCAGCAGTAGTCCAGCAAGTGTGGTGGCAGCACAGGGATGTACACATGTTGCCAGTACATGGGGTAGAGCATCGCAGCTGAGCCATGGATGCAGGCAGTCAACTGCAACAAAGCAGAGTGGAGATCAGAGCTGAAGGCAACATGAAGGAGTACTGCCAAAGTTAAAGACAAACCCATCAATGGCTCAACATCACAAGCCAAAGTAATTCCAACTCACCCTTTCTCTTCACACAATCACCCCCATTACAAAGCTTACAAAGGGTAGAGATATTGTTCATGCCTAGCATGCATGAGGTCATAGGTTCAATCCACAGTGCCAGACCAAGAATAAATAAAAATAAAAAAGCTAATGCAGGGGCTGGAGAGATAGCTCAGTGGTTAAGGTGCTCGCCTGCAAAACCTAAAGACCCCCCAGTGCTCAAGTAAAGCCAGATGCACAAAGTGATGCAGGCATCTGGAGTCATTTTCAGTGGTTAGAGTCCCTGGCATACCCATTCTCTGTCTCTATCTCTGTATCTCTCTGTTTGCAAATAAATAAAAATATTGAAAAAAGCTAATGCACATTGAGAGTATAAAACTGATTAAATGAAGAGATAAAAGTACTTTCTGAAGATTATTTAACATTTTAAAGCATTACACATGAGCTCTTATATTTCCTTTTCTAATAAAATTAGAATTATTCTAAACAGTTTTTCTTTACATTAACATTAACTGATAATGTCTCCTCACATCCTTAGTCTTAGAAAACATCTTTCAATGATATTTAATAGGTTTCCTATTACTATACTGAGCTGTTCTCCTACCATTAAGTTATACAACTGCAACAAATCAATAATATTGATATGTAGTTCCTGGATGTAAATTAGAGACAATGCTTATGAATATATAATAATGTAAATGCCATACATATGCTAATAAACAGAAGGACAGAGTTTCTTCACTCCCCTGGCATGCACTATGGTGCTGGCCTCCATGTGCTTAGCCAGTATCAAGTATTGTAGTGATATTTACACTTATTTCTGTCTTACTTTATCCCTCTGTTCTTGACCAAGGCTGAACATTTTATCATATGTTTCTTAACTACATTTCTTGAGTAAATGGTCAATTAATTTCTTAGGTGACGTTTAAAGAGTATTATTTTAAATTGACATATAAATAAGCTTTGACATAAGAATTTAGTATTTTAAATATTGCATTTAGTATTTAGTATTTTAAATGTGCATTTAGTATTTTAAACTGACATATAAGCAAGTTTTTAAAGAGGAATGGAACACTTTCTAATGTTTTTTAAAATAATTTATCCTCTACTTTGTGAGTTTGAGTAAACTCACAAACATCAGTATGTAGAAAAATCACCTTCTTAGTGATTTACTAAGAAAAGCCTCCAATTGTCTGCCAGCATTTAACTCTTTAATCCAGCTGGAATTAATCTGGGTTTTTTTTCCACATAGTTAATCAATTATTCTGGCACTGTTTGCTGGCTCAGGTTGCCTTTCCTTTTCTTCTGACATGCCTGTTTTATATTCCTTTTTTATTTTTTCTTAATTGCTACAGATGTCATAAAGTCAATATTTGATAAAATTAAAAATTTAGGAAGCAAAGATAATAAAAGAGATACAACTGCTACAAACTTCAAAACCAGCAACAGAAATGGGAAAAGGCAACCTTTCGAGCTACAGCTACACAGTGACAAAAGCCAATGGCACACGTTTCTTCCTGTTGTTTTCCTTTATGTGTCTCTGGTTTCTGAGAATCCTGTTCTCATAAGGACTTTGCTTCTTTTGGAAGCTGTTAACTAACTGGCCTTTGCTGACAGAAGGACATTTACATGGTGAAAGACTGACGTGTCAGGGCCCAGTTAAAAGAATCTCGGAAGTTAGTATAACATGACTAGCTTTAAATGGGATATTCTACTGATGCTTTGCAGTTGTGAAAGCTGTGTACAGAAGCTGGGGTGCTACTCTCCCCTCCCCCCTCACAGACACACTGTATTCTAGACCCTGGTCTTTAAATCAGGCACATTCTGATAGAGTTGCTCCCAGATGCCACCAAGGAACTGAGGTTCAATCTGCCTTTTCCAATCTATTTTGGATGGTTCTCTGACCAAGGAGGCTGCCATATGTATAGACATGCCAAGTCTCTTTAGGGTTTATTGGCAAGATGAACGAACTTTGCTGGCATGGGGTGAGTGAAGGACAAAGCAACTTTTTACCAATGTTACCCCCAAGTCAGGCTGGAGGATTACAATGGCCCTGGGCCCCAATTCTTCTGCTCATCTTTACTCAGCTGCCAGAGTGTTGTTCTTAACATGCAGGCCCAGTCTGCCTGACAATCTTGGGCATGGTTGGAATGGAATATCTGCCAGTTCCCAGTCTACCTATGTATAGTATCATTTCCAACCAGTCTCAACTATCTTCCCCAAGTTTTCCTTTGGGATATATCATTAACAGACGTAAGAGGATTTGGGGACTCCCTTCACCCCCTCAAACCAACTGGGATTTATTTTTACAAGAAAATTCTTCCCTCAAGTCTTGCCCTGGCTCCCATTGCTAACTGGATTGCGGTTGCAGTTTATCCCCTAACTGGAGAGTATACAGAGACTCTGTCTCTCTTCAGCTCCATGTTCTCTGCATGCATATAAGCATCCTCAATGCAATGTGTCCTGAATAAATAACAATTCCTACTTAGAATACATTCACAACACAAAGATGCAATGTAGTATTGTCCATCACTTCCATGAGTCCAGTGGAGTGAAGCATGACTCAAATTCCAAAACAGCAACAAGTTTAGACATACAACTATGAGGCTTTTAGAAAACTGAGTCATTCATTCACTCATCCATTCAATACTAATGAATGAATGAATGAATGTACTTCAGACTCTCTAAGGCACTATAGGAACACAAGGCAACATTATCATACAAATTCATTTGTTATTCTTAGTAAAAGTTATTCACTGGCATGGTCTTATTTAAGGCAGAACTTCATTCCATACTTTTTTAGCTGAAATTGTTTTGGGCCAAATCTTATCTCTAGATAATGTTCTTTCCATGTATCCTTAACCTCAGAATAAATCTACCACATTAAAAAATAAGATTTAAAAATATACTTATCCTTCAGTTAAAAAAAAAGAAAAAAAAAAACCCCAGAAATCAAGCCTTTAAGGTGTGTGATCATATTTCTTAGAGATTTTCTAAAAGCCAAATCTCTGCAATTGGTATAAGATATATTCACTCATTTGATTAAGAAAACAAACAAAACAGAGAATTGTTTGGCTCTTTTCCAAATACTAAGTGACACACGTGATGTGCATCATTACTTAAGAACAGTAGCTAAGCAATTATAAGAGTGGCCTTACTGTATATCTAGGCTTGACCAGAAATGAGATACTATGTTCTGCAAAGTATCACTAGTTATTTATATTAAAAATAACTCTAAGCTTCATTTCTTTTAAAAAAGGAGTCCTAAAGAACTGCTTATTCCTCACAGAGGATAAAAATTTTAAATAATAAAGTATGTTGAAGTATAGTCAACAAAGAGGTATTGTGAATATTTAATTAAAGTGCAAGTTGAGGAAAATGATCCTATCAAAATCTCACTTGGTGGGAAAAAAGAAGGATAGTATGTGTAAAATTTGCCCAAAGTCATTAGTCACCATGAATATTCATCAAAAGCCAATTATCAATCCCATTTAATGACACCCCAAAAGATTTTACCCTGAAGCAATTGAATCGTCAAAGACTCCAGACAAAACTAGACAAATTATACAGCCAACAGCCAGTCTAGCCAGGACATAGACTATAAAGTAAACCTTGGTGGGTGTTGGTGGCACTTTAGCAAATTCTGTATTCAATTAAAAGTTCACAAGGTCCCTTATATCTTGGAGCTGCTTTATATATTGCTCCATTGGTTTTCCCTGAGGCTAAGAAAAGGAGAGATAACAGTGGGGAAAGGACAAGGGTGGTGTGTGATCAATGACAAAGGTAAAAGAATCACAAGGATTGTTTTAAACTTTTTATTAGTAGTTTAAGGTACTTCTGAGATACAATGCCCAGACTGATTATTAAAATTTCAAGAGTACAAGGCCTCATCAGATCCCTAATAGCAGCCCTACGATGTAATGTAGAATTAAAAATGAGTCCATTTTAAAAAGAAAATCTCCACAGTGTGTGTACCAGGCACCATGTTGAGGGTTGAGGCCACTGGGAGGTCCTGTTTTAGAGAAAGCATGTGAGTACCACACTCTCAAGGCAGGGAAATAGTCTCAGAGGTGAAGCTGCCTGCCCACGGCCACATGGCTAGTAAGTGACAGAGCTGGGACTCTCATCATACAGGTCTGTCAGATGATGATAATGGCTACTATTTCCACAATGCATAAATTAACTAAGAGAACATTTTTGTGCCTTTCCTGTGCCATCCACTGTGCTGAGGAAATAGAGAAGGCACTGTCCCTGTTGATAATGTCCAATTTTGTAGATATACATTGGCCTTGCTGTTAGCTGACCACATATGCAGGACAAAATACCAATAACAGGAAAGAATCATTTTTTTAAACAGGAAAAAGAACACAAAAGTTTATTACATGTTTAAGGCATGGGAGCATTAGACTTGAAAATAATCATTTCTGAAGCAAATACAGATCTCCTCGTTTCCTGACTATTAGTCACATTTGACAAGTGTGTTGGTGTGTCTCTAGTTCACAGGGAATTGTTGACAAGGCAGTGGTGACTGCTAGTCAAAGAAAAGGTTTACATGTCAGTTTGGGCACATCCAAAAGTCCTGCTTTCTGCCATGTTTCCTCTCATATCTGTACATGGAGTCTTCCACTAACTCTTGATTTGAGTTAACCATTACCTTTCCTAGGCCTCAATCTTGCCTAGATGCAAGATAAGAGGCTGGCCTACAATATTCCTGTGCCCTCTTGCAATGTTGGTGCCAGAAAATCCACCATTCCTTGACATGAAGAACTTTCCTCCCCCACCTTCATTGACTTTCTTCAGCTGTAAAGACCAAGGAGAGGTCAGCCAGGAGCCATGGCTCTTGCTTCTTACCTCTGCTGTCCTCCTCCCTCAAATTCATAAGTTGAGTATCACCTTTCAGCAACCCCAATCCCATCCTATGCCAGTGGAGGCACAGCCTTCCTCCAGGCCTAGTTGCCACATGCTGAAGAGCTGGAGTATTACTTCATCTGCAGGTTCCACAAGAACAAAGACCACACCAGAAGCCTCTCCTTATTTCTATCCTTGGTTGACACTGGGCAGGTTCCCTGTCAATGTTTTGGGCATTAACATGAGGCATATGGAATGATGGGCAAGATTACCAGATGTTTAATGGACTGCAATTGCTTCACAGACCACAACTAGAAGCTGCAAATTCCTAAGGCAGTATTGAGATTCCAAGTGCTAATGGTTGGCACAGGAAAAAAATCAGATGGTCACAGTCATTCTTCACATCCTTGAACTGAGAATGTTAAACAATCAAGCTGACACCTGCTTCACAGGGTTAGAGGCATCTGGATTTCCCTTTTGTACTTAAACATAAATAAATTGATAAAATAAAGACTAGAGAAAGAATTATAGATTACTAACTTTAAAGATAATCATCTTTATCAATTTCAACCAAGAATCATCTTACATAGAATAGTTTTAGAAAATGTGTCTTGGGGAAGTTGTTAACTTTCTCAACTTGAGAATTAGGCTTTTATTTAATTATAAGCAATCTTTGTAGCTGTCATGAAATAACTGGTGGTGTGTATTTTGTTTTTATTTATAAAATATTCTCAAATGGAAAACCCACTGTAGAACCAGAAAAAAGTTTTAAACAAAATCTTTAGGAACTCTGTAGGTAAATCTCATACTCATTACATGAGTATGAGAAAAACCTTTAACAATAAATAATCCAACTATGATCCAATTGTATTTATTATATTTTGTGGAGGAAAAGCTAGCTTTTAAGAAACTATCAAAGATGCTTTAGCACAGAAGCAACTGAAAGAGCTTCATAAATCAAAGAATCTTCCACTAGTTCAGAGAGATGCAGGATGAGTGACTGGAAGAAGGAAAAGAGCAAAGAATGTCCTGCTTTTCTTACAAAACCAGATGCAGTGTCTCCTCTTAGGGGAATATGGGAACAATCTTTCTTCACATGGTTTCTCTTTTAGTCTGATAGAACTAATTTTACCTCTTTTTTCTCCCTTTCTCCTCTTCCTCCTCCTCCATTATCTTTGGGGAAAGGGAAGGAAAAACAAAAACAAATTCCAACATGGAGTCAAATAGATTGCCCCTTCCCCCAGCTTTAGCATCCAATCAAGACAAAGCTTACTCAGGCAAGAACCACCCATTTAATCCCCTCTCTTTTCATTTTTGTTTTTTAAAGCTACCTGCTAGCTAGGAGTAATTAGAGTAAGTTATTAATCAGGGTAACAAGCTTTCCTGCCAAGATTCAACACTTCAAAACATCAAAGCAAAAAAAAAAAAAAAAAAGAAACCTGTCAAGAGAAAAAAGTGTTAGCAACTAATGCGGAGGCAGAAACCACAAGGTAAACTACACTGTGAGGAAGCCCACAGCACCAAGGAACATACTACATACTTCCTTTTAATCTTTAAGGTGTAAAAGAAAAAGGCAAGGTTGCATGGGGATTGATAGATAACAAGCCATTTAGACAGAGATAACAAATACCTGGCCACTCATCCATACTGTCTGTCACAGATATTACTGAGTGAGGAGATGACCAGCAACTATTGCCAGTGATCAAAGCTGGCACTCAAGAAGACATGTTTATCACCACAAGTCTAAGTGGATCTACATTTATTTGCAGATATTTCTAAGATTATAATTTGTGCTTAACTAATGTATTTATACCATTTCTTTAATAAAGAATGTTGCTATTTTTTAAAAGACAGCTAGCGGGCTGGAGAGATGGCTTAGCGGTTAAGGCATATGTCTATAAAGCAGAAGGACCTAACTTAGATTTCCCAGTACCCACAGTAAAGCCAGATGCATCAGGAGTTTGTTTGCAGTGGCTGGAGGCCCTGGCATGCCCATTCTCTCTGTCTGCCTCTTTCTCTCACTCACTCTCAAATAAATAAAATTTAATTAAAAAAAGACAGCTAGCATAACTAAACATGGAGTTATGAAGACCCATCAGGCAACTGTTAATGGAAAAAGGAAGGAATCTTCAAGTGGTGAGTTACTAAATTTGCATGTATAGAAAAAAGAAAAGCCTCCTCCTTGTGAGTTTCGTAGGGCAACCTTAGTGAAAGCAAACCCAGAAAGGTGAAAGCTATAAAGCAGCCAATATTGTAGCCACTTACATGGAGGACAGTGCTTCATATACATTCAACTCATTTAATCTTCACAACAGCCCTATGAGGTAGTTGATATTACTGTCTCCATTTTACAGATGAGGAGACTCTTCTAAGGTCACAGCGCTCATGGCAGATCTGGGACATGAACCACAGGAGGTCGGTCTCTGAGTATGTTCTCTGCACACATGAAACTGCCTCTGTGCTCTGATCTGTATTAATCAGACAATTACTGAGCATCCACTATGTGTACACATCATGCCCTCAAGCAAGTTAAAACAGAGAGGTAAAGATCAAAATGCAAACAATCAACTTCAACACAAAAGCATTATGAAAGAGGTGCTATAATAAAAGTTCAAGTGTGTCAGCATATAAAGAAGGAATCCCTAATTCTGCCTGGGGCGAGCATCAGGCAGCATAGGGACAGAGGCAACGGAGTGTTCAGAAACCTGTGGATGAAGATGGAGAGGTTGCTTATGTTCCTTCCTGCGGGAAGCCATGGAGAACTGTGGGTCACATGAATACTGCAGCTCCTCAGGCCACTGAAGCTCTACAAAGTGATGACTTCAAAGACTTAAATAGAAATGACCATGTAGTCAATGACTAAGGGACTAGAGACACTTCCCACTAGTGGGTGGATATGCAAAACCTTGTATGTGTTGCTAGGACTGTTCTGTGTGTTTAGGATGCATTGCCATCCACTACTACCACCAGGTACCCAGAAGGACTCTGCAAAGCTCTCCCAGAGTCTCTACCACCATCATTGCTTCTGAAAGTCAAACTAAAGTTAACTTTCAGGAAAGGTGAGACAGGGTCGAGTGACACTTACTGAATGACTGACTGACTGTATGTGCCCAGTGCTGCACTATGGTTTTTCATATCATGAATCCTTTACTCACCAGATTTTGAGAGAAGAGGGCAGAGAGATGCTGGAGAGCAAGGCAAGTGGCACAGGGAGTATTACGTAGATGGTCAAGAAGAAACTGCACAAAACCATGCTGACTTGAAGTCTGATGATGCTGCTTCCCTCACCCTGCTGTCCTTTCACTGGAGGAGATTCCGCCAACAGGACTGTCTGACACATGCAGCTATAGGGTCTGTGTAGCCATCAAGGTAGCAAGGAGTGAAGGTATGACTTTTCCCTATGCTCTTGTCACCCCATGATTACATGGCCTAATCTCATATCACACCCAACTGATCAGACTTGCCACCTGTAAGCCAACACAGGAAATGTGTCCCTGCTCCCATCAACTTAGTCCACAGTAGCTTGTTGTCATGTTTCTTTCAGCCTCTGAGATGGCTGCTAAATTGGGTGCCACCTAGAGATTTTCAGGCACATTAACATGCAAGTGATTTTAATGTCTCCAATTAGTGTTTTTCCAGTAGAGGTTTGATTTATAAGATTAATAAGAAATAAACTCTCAAGTCCTAGAACCTAAATACTATACAAATTTTTCATGAGTTTATCCCATATCACTAAAATAATACATTTTAGGCCATGTTCATAATGAAATGGCTATTAAAAACCATTACCTCTCTAGACCTATTTACACACATGGACCCCAAGTCACATTGGCAGAATGCACAGGATTTCGATAATATGAGAGCCTAGATAGATTATATTTAGCTATGTCCTTCCCTAGACTAATCAAGGCCAATATCAAAGTACTTCCAAAGAGAAATACAAAGAAAATCAAAGAACTTATGTGCTAGTCTATACTTATCAGTATCTACTGAACAAATATAGTCTTAAAACGAAAAGAGTCTAGTGGTGGCAAACTACCACCACCAATGAATAAATGTTGTTTTTGCTTTAGAGAATGGTCTATTCAATAGCTCCAAATCTGGCCTGTATTAACTAATTGAGAAACTTTTAAAAAATCCCCTGTATAAAACAAGTATAAAACTAGATCTTTTGCAGGGTGTGGTGGCGCACGCCTTTAAACCCAGCACTTGGGAGGCAGAGGTAGGAGGATTGCCGTGAGTTCAAGGCCACCCTGAGACTACATAGTGAATTCCAGGTCAGCCTTGGCTAGAGGCTACCCTACCTCGAAAAACAAAACCAAAAAAAAAAAGAAAGGAAACAACAACAACAACAACAACAACTAGATCTTTTGAACCAGAATGTCTGGAGGTACTGCCCATGAACATGCACTGTTAGCAAGTTTTCTGGGTGTTTCTAACAGCATTTTGAAATTCCTAACATCTGAATCCCATGTCTAGTCCAAAAGCAGGTGCAACAATGTTTGTTGAAACAATGAGAGAAAAGAGAAGAAGCTAGAAATCAGTATGGAGACCACAGCTTGTGGAAGTCATATCAAAGGATCACAGGTTAAACTACTGGTGCTCTGTATTGTGTTACAGTCTGCATAACATCTCAAAGCTCTTTTCACTGCAGTTACAGTTCAACAGAAACAAGAGAGAACCAACTTACACCTAATTAAGTGACTACAGTTCAAAAAGGAGTTAATTATATTTACATTTAAAATTAGAGAAAACCCACATAAATAAAACATAGCAATCTTTTCTCCTACTTCCTGTCAATAGAGGTTTCTTTCACTTATTTTAACAGTTTTTAATATTCTCTGAGCCACAATAAAATTTTATGTAATGGAGATTAGAGAGGCTATGCTACTTGCAGACTTGGCTGTGCAGAGTGTATTTCATGCCACTTCATTCTGTTTTGTTAAGGATTTCCCTCTTCACCCAAAGGATTAGTTTTCTTCTTGCTTCTTTGAAGACTCATTCTTAGGTTAGTGTGAACTAGGTTAATCTCTTTCTCTTTTAACATGTAAAAGATGAACAAACAAAATGTTCAATTTATTTTATTTTTTAAATAGAACACTAAATTTAGTCTTAGAATTCTCTGTTTGGGAAGTTTCCAGTTACAAGGTCTTGGCTTCCCTTGAGCACAGTTTGAAACAAAATAATGCAGTTTGTTCCTACGGCTGGAACATGCAGAGTGGAGCGTGCAGGCAAAGAGGCCCTGGCTTGGATCCAGTATGTCAAACTTCCTTAAACCGCCACTCTGCTCTTTGCTTCAAAGGCTTCAGATAAGCAAATAAGATTAGTTTGTTCTAGTCCACAAGAACTAGGAAAGTTTCTCACATTTTGTGTGGCTGCCCGGCCCACTGCCCAGGTGGTTATAGCTAGCAAGGTAGTGTTATCCCAGAAAGAAGAACAAATAAAGTCAAATCTAAAAATCTGCCTTGTCCACAAATTGGCCCTTTGGTAGGTAATCAGTTCAGATGGTGCCCAGACAAAGTGGTTAGTGGAAGTGGGTATGGCAGGGTGGGGCAAGGTTAGGAAAGGGCCCAGGATGCCCTTTGAACACTGAACCATCTACAAAGGCCAAGAGTGTAGGTGAGGAGACAGAATATCACCCGCCACTGTTCAGGCCACTAGAGCACAGGTCCTGACCAAAGCCCAAATTTTCTGTTAACAAATTTGTGGTTAAGAAGAAACGGGGAAATTTTTTTTCTTTTTTTTCTTTCTCTAAATGAACTACAGTCAGAAAAGTACTAATCCTTTTCATAGTTATGGGAATCACAGAAATAATTAGGTGTGGAAGCTCAATTAATTAAGTAATGGTCTTGTCCATGAACATGACTTCCTAAGTATTTGTTTTAAATCCATCTGTTGGATAAGACAAACATACATTCCTTAGGAAAGAAAATATGCTTTTGCCATCACCTAACTGGAATCTCAGCATTTGAAACTTCTTCTAGTACCCCTAATTTATAAAGGGACAGTTAGGGCTAAAATACACAGAAGTGGAAGGAAATGTAGCCCACAAACCCTGAAGCCACAGAGCTGGCCGAGGCCCCCATCAGGGTTTTGCTCAGGGCAAACCCGGGGTTTAACAATGCATAGACAGTGGTTAGAGAAAGGGGCCTTGGCCAGCAGAGGGAGTGCCTTCTGCTTCCTCGATGCCTAGGGTAGTGTTAGGCACATGGAGGGGATTACTAAATCTGAAGTGAACAGCTTAGCTGTGTGCACTTAAAAGCAGTGCCAGGCAGAAGCTCTTTCTGCTACTCAGACCGATGGTCAATGGAATTGTGCCAAGAATGTTTCTCTGAGTACAAGTGTCACAGGGAACTCATGACAAGTGGAGAGTTACCAAGGAGGCAGTGTGAGGTAGCCAGAAGGATGCTGGCCTGGAGCCAAGAGAAGTGGGTTTTAATTCCATCTCTGCGGCTCATCTTAGACAGGGCACTTCAGCTTTCTGGTCGCCAATATTCTCATCTGCAAAAGGAGAAAACATACTAGCTCCTTGCATTGCTGTAAGAACTCTGAAAATGTGACAATGGTATCTTATAAAGAAACATAAATATGTGTGTGGGTGTGTGTGTGAGCCCATCCATAATAATGTATTTTGAATATATATGGCTGTGAGAGGTTAACTTAAAAGAATTTTAAAACAGTGGTGGAGATTCAGGGCCCTGCCATGTAAAGTACTGGGCATGAGCTAAACATGGGTGATCTACACATTCATACTGCAGATGTTACCCACGTACCTGCCTGGCAGTCCTGGAGTTATAAGAAATGTCTCTAATCACTTCACAGACTGGTCTTATTCCTCACCTAAGCCAGTAGTACCAGCTCCCACTGGTTATCTTATCCACCAGCTTTGACTCAGAGTATCTTTTAGGCTCTTTATAACAATTTCAAAATTCTCATATTGGGATATTCCTAACAACATGTTTCTGGCTTTTGTGACCACCCTCCACAAAGGTTAAAATTAGGGTGAGAAGGAGACCCTGATGAACATAGCCTGATGAGGAAGATAAGCTCATGTCCAACTCCTTGCTGAAGTTTCTCCCTTCCCAGAAGCCTCCTTTCTTAAACTGTAGCAAAACAATCTATATGCATGGGTATCTGTCCCACTAACTAGTACAGAGACTTCAGGTAAGTTTTTCTACCTTCCTAATGTACAGGCTGTTCTGTAAAATAGGAATACCACTGAGCTGCCTGGAGTGATGATGGAATTACATGGTACCATCTCTAGAAAGGTCTTGTCTTTATCTGCCTGCTTTCCATAGGATTTTGAAAAAGCAGTATGAGTCAAACTCAGATATGAAAATATGGAAGAAAAATGGAACCTCTGTAATACAAGAAATCACACTGAAGTATTTATAGAGAACAAGATTTAGCTAAGCCTTCCCTATTTATCATATATAAAGGAAAACAATCAATATACATTAACTAAGCAAAAAGAACAAAAACTTACATTTTCTTATAAAGAAGATCATGGTGATATTGACCAGGAAACCCTGGAAGGCATATACCTGACTCTGAACTAAGTACTGTTGGGTTCATCTCTATTGACAAATAGTCGCTTACAGAGACAGCACTCCAGTGTTCAGCAGCTTTTATCTTTCAGATACTCAACGGCTCTGGGGAGCATTAAGCCTACATCTTGTCAAGCCAAATTGAGAAAAATGTGATTTGTTGGGGTGGTACAACCACATCAGGCTCTGCCAAGAGAGGGTCATCAGAACATGTTGAGCTGAAATAAACTTCACATCCCTGCTGCATCGATAAGGTAATGAAAAGCACTCTTGAAATAAGAGGCAATGGTGAGGAAATTTTTAAATTCTGAATTAGGAGAGGTCCAAAGGCTTGAATAAAACTGTTGTCTGTGTAGCTCCTTCATCCACATACCTGAGAAGATGCTGCCGGCCACACCCCCACCCCTTAAAAGAGGTTTGTTCCACTACCAGTCAGAAAATCTACAATTCAGGTAGAATCAACTATCAAGAGAAAAAAAAATATTTTTTGTTTTGTCAACAGTCCAGAGTCTTAAAAACAAAACCAGTTCGAGGCCACCCTGAGACTACAAAGTGAATTCTAAGTCAGCCTGGGTTAGAGTGAGACTTTACCTGGATAAACCAAAACCAAAGCAAATGGTCATAGGGCTTATGTTGAAAAGCAACAATACACAATTCTCTGAAATCTTAACTCAAAGTAATCATACAACACAGGATTTATTTCCTTATGTCCAAATAACTACCACTTGGCTTTGGTTTTAAACATTAAAATCTGACCTCCCATTCATATACAAATTGATTTGTTACAAAGACATTCACATACTACATACCACACATGAAGCTGTTTCAGTGGGGCAGTGAGGGAGAGAATGAGAACAGAGGGACTAGACAGAAGACAGATAATCCACTCTAGGAACTTTATTCTACACTGGAGAAAAAAGATAAAAGAAAGAGGGTGTGGCTCAAAGAAGTCTGGTCTCAAGTTTTAGGGCTACTATATCATGTTGGCATGTTCCTGAGAAAGTGCCAGCAGAAACAGTGATGGAGAGTTCAGTGTGGGCATAGTCACCTTGAGGTGTCAGGAAGGCAGTGGAATAAGGCACTGGGAAGTACTTTCTCAATAAGGCGTTCCTTGCCATCTATCTTAAATCACAGTCTGGGGCTGGAGAGATGGCTTAGTGGTTACGACACTTGCCTACAATGCCTAAGGACCTGAGTTCAAGTACCCCAGTACCCACAAAGTGAGACAAGTATCTGGAGTTTGTTTGTAGTGGCTGGAGGCCTGGCAAGTCCATTCTCTCTGTCTCTTTGTCTCTCTGTCTCTCTGTCTCTCTCTGCTTGCAAAAAAATAAACTAAAAAATGTAAAAAACCAGTCTCTCACTGTTCCCTTCCACTACTCTTTTTTAGACCTTATTCCTTAGTAATTCTCATTAACAACAATACTGTATATTTTGCTTACATTGTTGACTGAGGGTATCCCCTAGTCAAATGCAAGCATCAGAAAAACAGGGATTTTTGTGTATTTTAGTTTAATGGTGACTGTTGTATCCCCAGTATCTATAAAAATGCTACAATAAATATACTGTGGACAAAATCAGGTAGACAAACACAATGGCCATGACAGGGGACTGTTCATCCATGGAGGTAAGGGACAGGGCAGAGCACAGAACTCTGAGGTTGATAGGTGTGCTAAGACTGTTAGGGCTTTCTTCTGAGGACTCTATTAGACAGGTAGTGAATTTTGGGCTAGAAATAATTGTTTCTCTAGCTTTTGGTTTTGAGAGTTGATTCTTAAACTTTTTACAAGCCCTGCTTTATTCCTTGGACTTTTTATTAAAACTTTTTTTTGTTAAAACCTTTTAAAACATATATACATATAAACATATAATATAAACACCTTTTAAAGAAAAAGAATCTAAGGTATCAGAACCTACCACCTCACTCAGGGATCAATGAATGATAGTGACAAGATGCAGTGTAAAATCAAGACTGTTTAGAATATAACCATAGCCATTGGTTTGCTGATTATAAATGACAAGGTCAGAACCAGTGGTGACAAAGACCACATGGCTTCCAAAGTCATATCTATTGTTTGATACTTGAAAGACAAGTTTGCCATTCCTTAATCTAGGTAGAACTAAAAATGGAACTGCAATGTAGCTCATTGGCAGGGGGCTTGCTTAGTATGCAGGAGGCCCTGGGTTCTTTCACATTTGAACTTTGATCCATGCAGAATTAGTTTTGCACAAGTAAGATAAAAACTGTCTTCTTTTTCTTCTGCATATGGACAGCCAAGACCAAAAGTCTGTCCATCCTCCAAAGAGACTTTAGGGCTTCCTCTGTTGTTTATAAAGTGCCTGGCACATGTGGACTGTTTCTGGGCACTCTGTTCTGTTACATTAGTCTGTGTGCTCAAAGGGAAAGTACCAGCACAATAATTACTAGAGCTTTATAGAAAGTTCTATTATCTGGTAGAGCAAAAAGTTCTATTATCTGGTAGAGCAAGCTATCACAACCCATTTTTTTCTTCAAGTATTCTTGGCTCTTTCTTTTGCTTTTCCATATTAATTTTAGCATCAGGCTGTCAGGTACTATGTAAAAACCTATTAGTATTTTGAATGAAACTGTATTTAATCTACTGATAATTTGAGTGAAATGATATCTTCAAGATTCTCAGCCTGCCTATTCATGAACACAGTCATATTTGTTCTCCATCTGTTGGTGACCACGACTATTTTTACTCTGTTAATGTGTAAGTTACATTAAGGTTTTTCTAGGTAGCATTAACTTTATATTTCTAGAACCAAATCTAACTTAATGATTATGAGTTTTAAAAATATTTGCATACCATTTGTGTAAGATTTTAAAGCCTTAATAATGAGTGATATTGGCTAGTAAATTTTTCTTTCTTGTATTCTTCTTCTAAAGGTGAATGCTAAGATTACACAAGCAATTACACTAAAGTTGAGGTCCATTCATTTGTCTTAAAGTTAAGAAGTTTATCTAAAATTGAAACTATTTTCCTTAAAATGTTTTATAAATTATTTTAAAATGTATTTATTTTATTAATTTATTTTAAAATGTATTATAAATTATAAAATTATTTTCCTTAAAATGTTTTATAAAACATATCTATAAAATTATGAAAGGGACATGATTTATCTGGGAAAATATCTTACTGTATTAACCAATTTCCACAAATTATATGAGCTATCTGCCTTTTCTATTTCTTTATGAGTCAAGTTTGGTAAATTATCTTTTCTGCAGATTATGCCTTAGTTTCCAGATACTAGCATAAAGTTGATAACAGCAATTTTTGCCATGTTTTAAATGTTCTGTTGCATCTGTTCCTTATAATTAATTCCTTTATTTCATTTCTGTTTAGAGAAAGAGTAGAAAGAACTTTGTGTGTTTAATCCACTACATTTATGTGAACAAAATTAAACAAAAGGTACATCATTCTTTATCTGTAAAATGGAAGTAACAACAAAACCACTAAAGCTGTTACAGTGAGGATTAAATGAGTGCTCATTCCCTAAGATTGTGAACCACAAATATAAAACATGTAAAATAAAATGAAAAACAAAGAAGTTGACTAAACTATAAGTTGTTATTCTCTGTGTGTGTGTGTGTGTGTGCGCGCGCGCGCGTGCATACACTGATCAGTGTATGTGCATGCACGTGCAAGTGCATGGAGAGGCCACAGGACAACCTTGGGTGCCTTTCCTCAGGCTTTGTCCACCTTTTTTTTTCCCAGATAGGGTCTCCTACTGGCCTTGGCTATATAGAAATTTAGAGGCCATCCTGGGTTGCTAGAGACCCTGTATCAAAATGTGGAGAAGTCTGAGAGATAGCTCAGTGGGAAAAATGCTTGAATTACAGGTTAAAGGATCTGCATTCAATCCCCAGACCCCACGTAAAAAATGCCAGGCATAGTGGTGCACAAGTGTAATCCCAGAGCTAGGCTCACTGGCCAGCTAGTCTAGTCTACTTGGTGAGTTTCAGGCCAGTGAGAGGCACTCTCTCAGAAAAGGTGGATAGTGCTTGAAGAATGACACATGATCTTTATGTTATACATATACAAGTTAGGATAATACATAAAGAGCTTGTTCTAATTTATAAGAAAAATATCAGTCAGGAATAGTACTGAATACCTGCATACCCATACTTGGAAGGCTAAACAGGGGAATTACCAGGAATTTGAGGCCAGCCTGGGCTACACAGTGATTTCAAAGGTAGCCCACACTACAAAGCAAAAGCCCTATCTAAAAAACAAAACAAACAAACAAAAAAAACCAAAAAACTGGGATGTGGCTCAGTTGGTAAGTGCTTGCTTCACATACACAAAGCCCTGGGTTCAATCTCTAGAACCAGATAAAACTGTACATGGTGGCACTTACCTGTAATCCCATGATCTGGGTGGGTGGTAGAAACAGAAGAAATAGGATGTTTAAGAGCACCTTTGGCTACATAGTGAGTTGGAAGCCAGCCTGGGCTACATGAGACTCTGTCTCAAAAAAAAAAAAATCCAAGCCATCAAAAACCCTCTAAGGCCACAAGGACTAATACAGACAGCCCACGGTGGAGGATATACAACTGATCAGGGATGGGGAGGGGGGGAATTGGGGAATTCGGGATAACAACGCATGGTTTGCCCACTAAATAATGTAACTCATTATGGACAATAAATATACATTTAAAAAAAAAACCCTCTAAGTTAAATGGAAGAAGATATTAACAGAGCACACAAAGGGAATAAACTCATGGAAAAACTCAGTTACCTCTAACCAGAAATAAATAAATAAAATTAAAAATAAATCAAAATAAAAGGAAGCCTAACATTTTTCACCCACTTTATTGCAAAATGAAAGCACAACACACACACACACACACACACACACACACACACACACCCCTCTGGTGAGGCCACTGTAGAGTGGCACGTTTGTGTGCAGCTGGTGGCCCTCATGGTAAAAAAGCATAGCCTGTTAGGGATGCAATCTGGAAGCTCCCAATTCCTGGTGCTTATCAAGTACTTTGACCTGGAAGTCCCAATGCTTAGAGAATGAAATATATCAGTTTAAAAAGCTGAAAGATGTTAGCAGAGTATTACCTACTCAAGGATTAGTCTACAAACAACCCAAATGATCATCAGGAGAAAACACATTTAGTAAATCCTGACACATTGGTACATGGAATATGGTATAGATTTTTTAAAATGGCAAAAATAATCTTATGTGAAGATAGGCACAATGTTTATAACACACAGTCAAAAGAAAATTTATAATTGACTATGAGACTAGGAATAAATGAAATGGGCTTTGACACTGTAGAGGAATATAAATAATTAATGAAAATGATGTATTACCATATGAGGGGAATGTGGCTGATTCGTTTTTATAAAATTTGCTTTAATCTTGCCGATACATCTTTCAATTAAAATTAAGTCACTGAGAAGCGCGTCTCTAGACAGTCTACATACCGTGCTGAGCTTGCTGCAGATGATGAGGATCCGGCGCTCATACAGCATGCTGGCGTACAGATGCAACATGTTGTTTACATCCACAGCCACAAAATATTCTGTCAGATTTCTCTAGGAGGAAGAAGGAGGCAAGATTTGTGGCTCTTCTGGCTGGTTCTTATTATGAACAGTATCAATCAAAGCACAAGCAACAGAAAATAATCAGGCAGCACCCTCTCTTCTGCCCTGTCCTACTCTTCTTCCTGGGAGACCAAATGACACACATGTATGAAATCATGAGATGCAAGTTCAAAGAGGCCTAGGAGATGAGAAGCCTGAGCCACTGCATCTTTGTGTGGTGATGACAGTTTACAATCCGAGGTGGTACACAATGCTATTTGCGTTCCCCATAAGTCGGAAGATGAGCACCACAGGAATCCTGCAATCTCACAATGAGAAAACCAGGCTCAGAGAGATTTTACAAGATCAAATGGTCTAATAAGCAATTAAGAAAGGACTGCTCAGAACGTCGGACCCCAGGCCACAGAACCTTCCCAAAGCACTCTGCAGTGCATCTTAGCAAAAGGAGAACCCAGGGAGCAATAGGCTTCTGGTTCAGGGCCTGTTTCCGCCTGGCAGACCCCTAGCAGAGAAGAACAGGCATGCATGCACCTGTTCTATACTCGCCACCAGTGTCGCCATCCTCATAGCACGCTTTCTCCAAACCACTGAACTAGAATTAAAGCAATTTCAAAGACTTACAATTTCCAAGTATCTCACTCAAAAAGAAAGAGAAAAAATGGAGACAAACAGCAATGTTTAACTAGCTTTTCTCTGTAACCTGGGCTTCATTTGTTTCATTAGTGCTACAGATGGGTGCTCTTCAGACTTCAGAACACAACAGAACGTGTTTCATTTCTACAACCCTTTCTGCACCCACCTGACTTTAATAACACACATAAATATGCTAATTTCTTCAACATTACAGGTTTTCAATGCTGCACAATGTAGCTGCAAATGAAAGGCGATGGGCGGAAAGGAATGCTATTGCCAGGGTGGTCGTTTATCATGATTAAGAACCTATAACCCATAAATTGAAGTAAAACAGGTAGAATTTATATGCAAAATAGCATAAAGTACTTTTTAACAATATTATGGCTTGATAATAAGAATGGATACTTCACTTATCATTTATTATTGTTTGACCAGAGTACTTGTTAACCTTTAAAAAGAGCAAGTGAGCTAATAGCACTATACACTGACTACTTACCAAGCACCAGACACTGCACTGGACACTTTGTATATGGAAACTTATGCGTTCCTCCAAAAATTTAATGGGGTATATTTCAGAGAAATTAATTCAGAGAGAAGTCCAGAAATTGTTTAATAGAGTCAGACTGAACTTGACTATACTTTCCCTCCCTTACACTGTCTCTCCTAATATCACTCAACATCTGTCACAGAAAAGCATTACATGTCACTTCATTTAATTTTAAGGCCATTCCTTGAACTAGGTGTTACTATTCCTATTTAAAGATAATAAACAGAAGAGAAGTAATGTTGTTTGGGTTGGAGAGATGGTTCAACAGTTAAAGTGCTTACTTGTAAAGCCTAATTACCTGGGTTCAATTCCCCAGTGCCCCCATAAAGCCAGATGCACAAAGTGGTGCATGCATCTGGAGTTCATTTGCAGTGGCTTTCTTTCTTTCTTTCTCTCTCTCTCTCTCTCTCTCTCTCTCTCTCTCTCTCTCTCTCTCTCTCTGTCTGTCTGTCTACCTCTTTCTCTGTCTCTCTCAAATAAATAAAATATTAAAAAAGAAGTAATGTAATTTGACAAAGGTCACACAGTAAGTTGATAACACAAGATTCAGTTTGGGGCTATTTTTTTGTTTTTGTTTTTTGAGGTAGGGTCTTGCTCTAGTCCAGGCTGACCTGGAATTCACTATGTAGTCTTAGGGTGGCCTCAAACTCATGGTGATCCTCCTACCTCTGCCTCCTGAATGCTGGGATTAAAGGTGGGGCTATTTTTTAACACCCTAGATTATAGACAAAAAAAGAATAATATGTATGAGCAAAACAAGATCAAAGTATGTGTAAGGAAAGAGGGTTTATTTTTCTTTTAAAAATTGTTACCTCATTTATTGAAGTGTCGTTATAGGCCAAGACATGAGAGCTTTCCTTCCACCCTTTCTCTAAGCTTCCTAATAATTGTTGGGTAGGCATCATCATGTCCACATCTACAGAGGAGGAAGGCTCAGTTTTCTTCTAAAGATACCAGGCTAGAAAGAGGCAAGACTTCAAACCAGGTTTCCTGAACACAAAACACACCTGCTAACACCACACCAACTCACCTCCTAACTTCATGCATATCACAGCAAAACAAATGTGGGAGGCAGGCAGAATTAGGCAAAAGTTTTCTTCCTGCCTGCTGGGCTGGGGAGCACCCAGTTAATGATGTCAGGGTGAGGTTTGTTCCACAGACAGTGACATGGCAGAGCAACTCTCACAAATGAAAATACGAGGCCCTCAGCTGAGCATTTTAGTAAAAGCTTAACTGCTGATGAATTACATGAATTTTTCTTTTAGTTGAGGATGGAAGTAAAAAGAAAATAGAAATGAGGAGCTTAAAGAAGGCCAGAAAGCCCATTAGCACTTTTGACAGATCCAAAGATAACTCTGAAGCCACCAAAACGTGGCCTCAAGAGTCTGCCAAGAAGCTTCACGCTGGGGAGAAATATGTTACACAGCTTGCCGTCCAAATAAGGAGACACAGCGTCAGAGACAAATCTTGTGCTTTATTTTGGTGGGGGAAAAAAATCACAAGGATACTTTTGTGGATGGGGAAGGGGGTGCTTCTGAAATAAAAACACCACTTGACTGAGGCACAACCCCAATCGCCAGTGAGGATTTGAGGCACTCAGGTGCCTGTTCCAAAAACTCCACACAGGTATGTTAAAAATATGTAACATTTAGCCAAATTCTTTCTAAACTGTCATGTACTTTTTTTTGGTATTTCTCATCCCATCTGTGCTGATTACCAAGATATTTGTGTCTAAACAGAAGCTGTCTTTCTTATCTGCTTCCTCCCCTGCCTCTTTCCTTCTGGGATGCCACCCGCCAGAGCAAGTAGGGCTGCCAACGGCTCCAGCCAAGGAGACTCTTGGCCGGGGAGCACCTGGGGGCTGAGGACAGCCCTGGCACACTTACAGTTCTACCAAGTCTGGGCTCAGAGAAGCTCCCTGCACACAGGGACTTCCCTCCCAAGGCTGTATGCACCCAGTAGCTTTAGTCAGGGCAAACCCCAACTTCTCAGCCTTGCCCTGTCCTTTCCTACCCCCAGGCTTTTAGTTCCTCACTTTCCTTCTCCTAAAACACTCTTCTCTGACTGAAAATGCCCATTTACTTGACAGGACACAGTCCCAGTGTCACCTCCTCCTGGAAGGCATCCTGGACAGCTCATCTACCACACTCCTCCCCTTTATGTTTCTATAGCAATATACCCCTATCTTCTAGTAACTCGGGGGGTTTTTTGCACATTTTTATTGGCATTTATTTATTGTACAAAGCACTGTATTTCATCAGAACATTTTCATATATGTATATATTTTGAGTATATCTACCATACCCTATTTTTCAGTGTGTGTGTGTGTGTGTGTGTGTGTGTGTGTGTGTATAGATTTTTCGATGTAGGTTCTCCCTCTAGCCTAGGCTGACCTGGAATTCACTATGTAGTTTCAGGGTGGTCTTACACTCAAGGTGATCCTCCTACCTCTGCCTCCAGAGTGCTGGAATTAAAGGTGTGCATACCAGACTTGGCCCCTCTCCCCTTATTAGTCATATTTTTACTCCCTTTAAAACTTTGTTGATAATTTTCATAAATGTACATAATGTACTTTAATCATAATCCTCTCTCATTACCTTTTGTCTTCCTTCCCTCCTCTCTTTTCTACTGAATTCCTTCTTTCCAGCTAGTCTTATTGATGCTTCCCCCACCCACCTCCATCAACCATGACAAAAGGCAACTCAGTTTTAAGTATGATTTCCTATTAGGTTTAGTCCCTCTGAGTAAATTACATATCCTAACATCTAGCAGTTTGGTTAAAGAATGAGCTTGTATATGGAGGAAGCAGCTAACTGAAGGTTGCTGCCCCCAGCTCTGGCTTGAGCAGACACAGGAGGAGCACAGTCCAGGAGAGGGACAATGTGGTATATGTGGAAGAATATGACATCTGACTTCAGAAAACCTGGCCTGAGTCAAATGAGTTACTGATCAGCTCCTTACACAGAGGAAGAAGTAACACTGGGAACTACAGATTCAGGTAACATAGCTGGGAGTGAGTATGAGAAGAAAGAGGGTGGCTTTTAGAGGTGCCTAAAATGACACTGATTAAAAGGGTAAGCCAACTGGTGTGTTCCTCCGGGAAGTGGCAGGTGGCTAAGGGCAGTCAAAAACAGGTGTTCACCTCACACAGGCCCCTCCTCTTTCTCACATGGGGAAGAGCAGAGTGCAGGAGAACAGAGGGTCTCCACAGCAAGCTTTCCTCCATTAAGACTGCAGACAAGACACATGGTCCTACTGTATTTAACAGGAGGCAAGCAAACCTCTTCCAGCACATCCTTATGGCTTAAGCTCATGACCTCCTCTATTTCTGTCTCCTATAACCAGGCAATCAACAAACACAGCAACTCTTCATATGTGCCTATAGCCATCCTAGAAGCTGTACCTGCAGAGATAAACCACATAGGAGCACCATTTTACGTGAACTGCGTCTGAGAATGGGAGAAACATCAGATCCTAAAACCCAAAATGCAAAGCTCCATGTTCAAGGCCACGCTCCAGGGATGGCAGAAGTACAAGCTTACTCTGCTGCACAGCTGGAGGAAGGCTGGGGATGACTCATAGAAGAGGAGATGCTTGCTCTGGGCACTCAATGGGGGTTTGCTCAGTGGACAGGGTAGGCCTGAGAGAAGCATATTCCAATCAAATACAGAGGCAGGGAGGGTAGAAGAGCTATAAACAGGTAGGTAAAGGGGTAGGGTCGGTACATGATAGTAATGTACCAACACTGAGGAGGCCAGACATTCCCTACCCTTCCCTACATATCACGACATGATCACATTTGTGTTTCAGAAAGATCTTGCTGAAGTCTGTGGAGGATGGACAGGACTGGGTAAATAGGAGCTGAGGTGATCAATTAATTGGTTATTGCTATATTTCAGGAAAGAAAAGATTAACGCACATAAACAATAAACTTTAAAACTTTATATTACATGTGAAAGAGACTCTTAAGTTGGAATCCCTGGACTCAACAATGAAACAAGACTTGGGAGGAGAGGAAGAACAATCACTGTGACTTCCATACTTCTAAGGTGCTGTGCACTAAACTTACCCACTTGTCCATAGATTTCCAGAGTGCCTGTCATTAAAGACGGCAAAAACCCTCCTCAACATCCAACATCCCTGTCAAACATGGTGCTTCTGTTGCCTACTCCTCAGCCTAGTGCCTTGGACCATTGTAATACCACCACAGCTAAGCCTAAGTATGACCTCTTTATTTCCTATTCTTTCTTCTGGCTAATTCCCATGCTCAGGAGAGAATCTTGATCTGAGGACTGCTTCCTAGGCTCTGCAATCAGGTCTTAGCTTACTTAGTAACAGTGTTTCTCAACTTTAAGACACCTTTTTCTCTACCTGGACATTATCATACACTCTCTTGCCACCCCCCTCCCCCGACCCCAGGGCTTGGCAGAAATCCATGACCCAGTTGGGCCAGAACTCAAACCCAAAGATTCTAGACCAAGTTTCAGTTTGTTTCAGAAAAGATACATGTTGTACAAGTTTCTTGAACTCTCGGCTTTTCTTTCTCATCTCTACAAGATGATGTTGGTGAAGGTCCCATCTAGCACAAACCTGCTGTGTCTCCATTCAGACAAAGAGGAGAGCAGCACCTGGCAGAACCCCAGGCCTCCCAGGAGAGACCTCCTAATAACTGTTCCTTCCAGCCTCCCCTGCTGGCGCCTGTGCCAATCCAGGTGGCTGGGGACTTCGTGTGCCCTGTGATCCACGCCTGAGGTTAGGAAGCAGGTGGGGTAGGGGGTGGGGTTGAACAGGGCTGAGGCCAGGAGGGGATACAGTGCGGCTTAGAGAGAAAGCGTCTTAGGTTCAATGCCATAGGGAAAGGAGATAATCCTCAAACCAAAGAACCGACTCTAAGCTGGGTACTCCTTGGAGCCTTCGGAGCAGATGCTAGTCTGCCCCAGTCTGTCATTTGATTCATCTTTGTGACTCTTGACTTTACCTATGGTGCACAGGATAAGACTTATTGCACTGAGGCTAGAATCGGCTGCCTAGTCCTGAGGCTTGGTTCTGTTAGTGGGTCTCAGGTCCTGAAATAGCTCATGTTCAAATATTGTACCATAATATGATTGAGGAGAGAGAGAGAGAGAGAGAGAGAGAGAGAGAAGAGGGAGAAAAATCTCTTGCTATCTTGCTGCTGTCCCAACATTCTGAGCTCAGGAGATCCTCCTGACTGTGGCTTTCGAGTAACTGGGACTCTAGGTATACACTACCCATGCATGACTTTTATAATATGAAAAATTTTAAATCTTCAAGTGATTCTTTAAGAAGGATTTTAGGGCTGGAGAGGTGGCTCGGCGGTTAAGGCACTTGCCTCCAGTGCCTAAGGCCCCGGGTTCAATTCCCCAGGACCCACATATGCCAGACCCACAAGGTGGTGGCCCTGGTGCTCTCTCCCTCTACTTGAAAATGAATAAATAAAATATTTAAAAATAAATAAATAAATAGGCTGAAGATGTAATAAAACAGATTTAAAAAAAAAAAAAGAAGGATTTTAGTTGCCTTAGTGGCACTGGATTCTTAAAAATGAATTATAAATTTGGGTTCTAAAATTATCTGCCTAAGAAAGAATCCCACAAACTCAGGAGGAAGGAAAACAGTTACCCGGGAGGTCAGCTTTTATCCCTCTGTGTGAATGGAAAGACCATTAGAATAAACAATTACCTGACAACTCTTCAGAGCAACAATGAGCGTCTCTATCATCTCAGGACTTGATACTAGGCCTTCTACTACCATCTCAACTTTGTTTATTTTTTAAAGCCATGATAACTTCATAAATCTTTTCAATATCATGGTGCATCTTCTAACAAAGTGGAGTCTGGGCAATGTCACACATAACTGTCCATTCTAAACACTTTCCTCGCATCATTAACCACTTGGCATGACACTGACCAGATAATTAAGACATGTTTGTTTAATGTTCCAAATGAAGGCCTATATGATTATCCATTAGTCAAAAGTAAACTTCAAAACCTAAAAACTAAAAAAAAAAAAAAATCCCTTATCCAGTCAGCTTATAATGTAATTATTACTACATATCTGCTCATGATTTGTGACTTTTTAAAAATGTTCAGGTCAACTGCTTAAAATTTATAAAGATTTATGCTCATTAAATTATTGACTGTATAAAATTAACTCCTACATCCACTATCTTGATAAACACAGAAAACCCTGATGAGCAATTACATAGTGGTAGTTTTTCAATAAAAACAAGAAAATATTTTTATAAAGAAATTGTAAAAATGTGAATTAAATTCAACAAGGATCTGAAAGTAGGAAGATTTAATTTTTCATCCTTATTTTTCAATAATATCTTGACAAATTGGCCCAAAAGTCAGCTGGAAGGAACTATTCTTTTTCCTTCTCCCAGGGAAGGGTGCTGAGTCAGTAAGTTCATTTGTATACACACACACACACACACACACACACACACACACACACACACACACCAGTTAGATGTCAAGCTACTATAACATTCTAGGTATAATGGTAACTATGGGGATGATCCCCTATCCTTACAAAAGGAGAGATGGCATTAACAATTACCTACTCAATTAATGATATAACTTAGACTAATGATTTAAATGGTTACAGAAGCACCTCCATGCTTCAAACAGGCCTACCCATGGTATAAAGCTGGGGTTTGGTACTCAGTGGTTAGAAAAGTTACTTCACATCTCCAGACTTCCCTTGCTCTTCAGAGCAGGGTTGGTATAAGAGCTTATAGCATAACACATGGAGAATGATCCTAGCCACAGTGGGCATTCAACAGACACAAGCTACTTCTTTTCTTATATCAACCCTTCTCTGATGCTGTCCAGAGGAACTTGATTATCTGGTAACAATACAATTAATTGGGTTACACATGCATCCCAAAATCATATATATCCTTTCATTTACTTATTATCTTAAACTCAGGTTGTCTCCTGTATTATAAGCACTGAATCCTGGACTCCATTCACCTACCAAGAGGCTTCAGAAATTCTGGTGTCAGGGGCTGGGGAGATGGCTCAGCGGTTAAGGCACTTGCCTCCAGTGACTAAGGCCCAAGGTTCAATTCCCCAGGACCCACATGGGCCAGACCCACAAGGTGGTGGCCCTGGTGCGCTCTCTCTCTCTCTCTCTCTCTCTCTCTCTCTCTCTCTCTCTCTCTCTCTCTCTCTCTCTCTCCCCCTGCAAATAAA